>JADMNL010000028.1:224442500-224607500 GCA_016271365.2 Neoceratodus forsteri
TGATGTATTAAACAGAGTTTTTTGCCATGAATATAATTATATTATATACATACATACATACCCACCCACTCTGAAGGTGAAACAACGTTGTCAAAAAAAAAATAATCAAGCCATGTGACCAATGAGGTTACAGGATTTCCATTAAATACAATAGGATAAATAAGATAAGAACAAAATAAGATATCACTATAGAGATAGAAAAGAGACAAAGAGATAGACAAGCAGACACAAAGATATAGATAATCTGGGGACATCATATCCAACAATAATAATAGCTTTATAAGCGCTATTCAGTGTATCAAGCGCTGTACAATCTATACAATTTCAATAAAAAATTCTAAAAATCAATTCTCCAATCAAAATAATTAAAAATACAGCTACAGTAATCCAGCATAAACTAAATAGTTTCTCCAACAGTGAGCCCAAATAAATAGGTTTTTAGTGAAGTTCTGAAGCTTTCCACTGTCAGGCACTCGTATCCCACGAGGCAGAGAATGACACAGGGTTAGGGCTGCAAATGAAAATGCCTGAGATCCAAGAAGTTTTCACGTATGCTGGGAATCTCCAGCAATCCTTAAATCGGCTGAAGCGGTGTTGTATGGAAGGGGCAGTAAGGGTGCAGGAGATCTGGGAGGTGGCTCGGACCCTGTCCATGTAGGGCTTTATTAGTCAGCAAGCCGACCTTGAAGGTGATCCGCCACTGAACTGGTAGCCAGTGCTGTTCACACAGCAGAGGTGTAATATGGCTGGATCGAGAGAATCCAGATGACAACCAGACTGCTGCATTCTGCACCAGCTGCATGTGGCGAATATCAACCCCCAAGCCCTAGGTAAAGGGAGTTACAGTAGTCCAGGCGTAAGGTCACAAAGCATGGATCAGATGATAAAAGAGGACTTGACCATGGCCGACACCTGAGAGCAAAGCATCAGCCCATCAAGTATTACCAAAGATTCCAGGAAGGTCAGCAACTGGGCACCCCAAGCCAAAGCCCTGAGGACATCCCACAACTGACCTCTCTATCCGGCAGCTACGATCCACAACACACACCTCAGTCTTGTTGGAATTCAGTTTCAGCCAACTGGTATTCATCCGGTCATGGATTTCTGCAAGGCAGTTATTAAAACTCTGACAGCGCACCATCCTGGTCGGGCACAAAGGACAAGCAGAGCTGTGCATCACCTGCATGGCAGTGAAAACCCAGTCCATACCACCTCACAATGTCTCCTAATGGCAGCACGTACACTGCGAACAACATGGGGGACAGCACAGAACCATGTGGCTCCCCACATGGCAGAGAAAAATGACTCAGAGGAGCAAGTCCCTGAGACCACACTCCGATCTGCCAGTGAGGAAAGAATGAAACCATCTGAGGACCATACCAGACAGGCCACAGATGACTCGTAGACGTTCCAGCAGCACCCCATGGTCCATGGTGTCAAAAGCTGAAGAGAGATCTAGAGCACCAAGATGAAACAGCGTTTCTGATCTCTCTCTCTATCAGGAGATCATTAAAGTACCCAAACCAGAGCATTCTCAGTGCCATGCCTATTCTGAAATCCAGACTGCAGAGGATCGTAGATGTCATGGATGGTAAGATGGCTTTCCAGCTGCAGTGCCACAACTTTCTCAATAACCTTTCCCACAAGGGATGTTTGAGACTGGTCTGTAGTTAGCAGAGCAGTCTGGGTCAAGCAAATTTCTTCAGAAGGGAGTTACCACCACTTCCTTCAGGGAGTTCAGAAACTCAACCAACTCCAGTGAGCAGCAGACTATCTCCGCAAGGACTGGGCTGGCGACATCAACACAGCCTATTAAAAGGCGGGCAGGACCGAGTCCAAACTACAGCAAGTCAGGCGCATACCTTGGAGAATCTGCATGACTTCATGCTCTCTGGCCAATCAAACTCCATCCAACAGAACCGAGGAGTAGCGACATTGCACCAACCACCATCACCCCCCACCAGAGCGTGTTAAGCGAATCTCAGACCTGATGTCGGCCACCTTATCAGCAAAGAAGCGAGCAAACTCCTCACACTTATCTTGAGAAAATGTTCTTGAAATTGCAGACAGGCTGGATTGCATAGTCCGCTCACAGTTTGAAAGACCGAGCTGGTCGATTCTTGAGCTGCAGCAATCTCCCAGGACAGGAATTCTGCCTTCTTACGGAGATTACTGACTGATAGTTTCTGTAAGGTTCCATCACTCTAAGTCTGTCGGCACCCGGACGGATCTCCGCCAGCAATTTTCTAACCTTTCCCTGCTCGCCTCAGTTCCCTCAAGGCCCCATCAAACCAGGGGACCGAGGCGAGCATGAACTGAGCCAAGGTGTCCAGAGCCCCTGCCACTGCCTGATTTTGAGGCCTGTAGCAGGTTCTCGGGACCTACGCCACACCAGTTAATCCGGATAGGTCCAACGCCAAAAAAAAAAGAGAGCTAAGCTCAAAAGGTTTTTGATGTTACAAGAGCCATGAGATGGAAACACATGCCTTGATACCGTTTCTTTTATTTTTAGAAAATGGTGGAACATTTCCAGGCCTCTTTGGCTGAGCCCCTGCTAAGTACATTTATGTGCCAAAAGAGACTGGGAAACAGCAACACCCATACCAGTCTGCCTCACTACAAAGTTGTATCAATGTGCCCAAATTAGAATCCTCAGCCCCTTCTAGCCACCATTTCTCCCCTAAACGGCCGAGTCGTTCTCCCACTCAACTTGGACTCCTTCATTCACAGGGCAGTAGTAATACTTGTACTATAAATGGCAGCCATAAACCTAAATTTTAAAACAAATTTAGCTTCTGCCTCTGAAGCACTGACACTAGATCTCTCACCATATTTGCTGGACCTTGGATCCGACTGTGCTCTGTCATTCAATCTCTATCTCTCACCATATCCGCTAGCTCTCCTTGGTCTGCCTGCACTCCACTTCTCTTTGCTTTCATCTCAGTCCTCACAAAGTACTGCACAAAACAAAGAAAAATGCATTTACAAATAGCAGCGCTCTACTGGCAACTGTGCCAGTGCAGGACTACTTACAATTAAAAGTTAAAAAAAAAAAATTGTATCAAAATTTAATTAGTTATCAATTTTCTAAGCATAACAATCCCTCGAGGTGGGGCAGTATGGGCTATACTGGCCCTTCCAGAAACTATAAGGTCCACCCTCCATCTGCAACGTTTGGCCTCATTATGCCCTTAGGCGGTACAGTATATTTTAATACCATCCACCCTGTCGAGTGTTACTGCTTACTTACAGTGTACAGATTATTTGCGCCAACTTCTAAATTCCATTCGAACTGTGAGCAAGTGATGCTGTGTACAGATCTTTGAGGCTAACTTCTAAATTCCGTTCCGAACTGTGGGCAAGTGATGCTGCTCTACCTGTTGCTACGAGGACAGAATCATATATTTCTAAGTTGATGTACCACTGATCTAAAATCAGAGCAACAATATCAGCTTTGTGATGCGATATAACCACACACAACAGCATTTGGGTGTCATGCTTTACCGACGGAAAAATATTCAATCACATACCATATAGCGAGAATGCTATTCTCTTGAATGAGAACACTAACTGTTCTGTACATGGCCTACACAATTTGCAAGTATACCTATCCACCAGAAACCTCTAGGGAAAGTTCAGAAATGACAACATCTGGCACACATCACCTCAGACTTTGTACATTTTCAGCATTTCTCTTCATTTCATCATTTATTACTTAGGGACCTTGCAAGAAAACAGGATATGTTTCATTTAAAGAGCCCCTGACACTATTGTGACAACTTTGAAACAATTTAATATTTAGACACAGTTCAGTTTGTATTTAATCTTTTTTTCTGTAATTCTCACCCTTACTTCTTTATTACTAGAGACACTTTCATGTAAACAGGATTGCTGCCCTATCTGCTCTGGCTGCTTGCCTATACCTGACATCACAATTCTGTTTATGACATCACACTCTGTTGCTGTGGCAATAATTATGATGCCATAAACAGGGGATTATGATGTCAGGTGTAAGCAAAAAAACAGATAAAGTCCAGGAACAGTAATCCTGTTTCATACAACTGTCCTCAGTAATAAAGAAAAAGGGAAAGAATTACAGAAAATATATGAAATACAAACCGAATTGTGTCTAAATATCACATTATTTTCAAGTTTTTCTAATGGTGTCAGGGGTTCTTAAGACTTCATCTGACCCTGTTGCTTGTCTGCAAGTGAAACCAGAAAGAAAATAGTGGATGGGGAAATATGAACAACAGAACTGCGGGATTGCATCAAGGGATTTTGATGACATCACAGACCACCAATGAAATTCCTGAGTGGTTGGTGATGCCATCAAAATCCTTGATGGAATCTGAGTCTGTAACATTTACCCCAGACACTAATTTATTTTATAGTGTATGATAGCATGGAACATTTGTTTAAGCAAAACTAATGTTAAAGATTATTCAGTTAACATTTCTGTCAACCTACTGGCTAAGACACCCATGCGCAACAACAGACCATGACTATAAACCATGCACAACAGCCCTGTCTTGTCACTGAATTCTATAGTGTATGGTTAGGGCATATAATACACTCTGAGTGTGTTTTTCTGGTGTTTTCAAAACCTTGTTCTTCACATTTCAGAATGCAGAACCTGTTGTTAACATTTCGAATGCGAAGAGCAAGGTTGTTCCCATACCAATTACAGCAACGATTGCCTGTAGTACTGTGGAAGTGTGAGATGAGCTGTCATGGCAGCAGACAGCATCAGCATCGATTCAAAATTGGCAGGTTGAATCTTTCTAACACATTCCTGTCACTCAGAGTTTCATTTTTCCAGAAAAACTGTACCAATGTTGAAAAGCAGTCTCAAACTGTATTATGAAAAATAACACTACTTATAGTTCAGAACTTGCCAGGTTCTGAGATCCATAAGAGAAGCAGACGTCTGAAATGTTTGCTTTGCCACACCTGGTATGACAGCTGTCTCTGAGGAAGGAGTACCACCAGTATGGAAATGTTCACACAATTTGTACTACCCCAACATTTCATCTGGGTTTCAGTTTGTCTTTATCATGACTGATCAACACTTCTTGTTAACACAAGTATTCCAAACCACTTTTTGGTGCAGTAAACAACTTGTTACAGTAAGGAAATTTAGCAACTTTATTACTTGTGGTCTGTTCTTCATTTTTAAAACCACACTATAATAAATAAAATATGGCGACTATACACAACTCACCTTGCGTTTCCATCTTGCTGTGGCGATAACAGCATGGACCTCTCGAGTTTCGCTCTCGAGGTCCGTGACACTGTAATTTCAACCCCTTGATGGAAACACAGGCTCGCTGTATATGGTCGCTATACATTAATCCTCATGTTCAGAATATTACACCATAAACTATAGTCGTTTGTTGAAATGATATCACAGTAGATTGTTGTTGAAATGATAACAATGTCACAAGCAGATGATTATGATGTCATATGCAGACAGCTGGTTGCAGCGGAGGAATTCTAAAGGACAAAAAAAATCATGCTTTCAAATATTCCTTTGTATTAAAGCATGGGAGTAAATACAGAATAATGCTAAGCTTCATTGTGTCAAATACAAAGCTTTTCCCAGAGGCATCAGTTGCTCTTTAGTGCTCTCCTATCAGCTTATTACCACATATCCGAGACCAGAATCAGGCTAAGCAACTCTATACCTCCTTAAAATGCCTTACACATGCATTCTATGGTGTAGAAGGACTCTAAGAGAAAACGACTTCAGGCTAAACTGAATTTTCTAAAGGTACACCTCTGCTTGTTTCCAGTGTTCTTGGCATGTGGTGATGTGGAGTCAAACCATAGTCAAGGCCCCAAATTCTGCATTTCTGCAGCGCAGGGATTTTCTGCAGAATCTGCATTATACCACAAAATATATACACATACTGCCACAGAATTTATTGTTTTGGTGAATTTTATTCAGATATTAAGGAATATGTGATGGGGAGGCATACAATTAAGCAATAAGGCACGACAGGGTGTGATATATAAGTGGGATATACGTCACGCCTCGGATGGTTGGGCGCGAGTGCATCCAACGACCGAAGTAACGATATCCCACAATATATCACACCCTGGAGTGCCTTATTGCTATTATGATATGAGTAATGATTTTATAAATAAAGAGTAAAAAAAAAAAAACCTTTTAAACCTGTTAAAAAAGCTTTTTGGTAGTGTAGGAATACATTTAAAAAATAGTTCTAGAGGACAGCAGGTGGCGCTGTTGTAGTTGGAGCTGACATAAGAGGTAACAGTATTGTGATGGTGTGACCTTTGAACTCTACAACAGTGTCTTTGTCTGTCTCCCCCGCGGTAGATGATGCGTAGCAGATTGTATAGAAAATGAAGGCAACGAGCAATATTACTGGATTAGGAAGCAGTGGGTTTGACAGGACAATTGTGTCTGGCGATGCTGTTTTGAATCTGCGTGTGCCTGCGAGAGTTGGGAACCGTCGTCTGGTCAGTGTAGCCTGCGAGCGGCAGGTTTGTTTTATCTGTTCCAGAATGTCTTTAATGTTTGTTTTATTGTTGTGGGTCCTGGAGAGAGGCAGGCAGTATCGTTCGTTCAAGCGTAACGAGTTCGTTTTCCTTCTTTTTTTTTTTTTTTTAAATGGTGGCCGACTCTGAGTATGACTTGCTGTGGACTGCGGAAATTGAGAACACTGCGCGCGGTCAGTGAGGAGGTTGAGACCGGAGGGTTTTCAGCCGTGATGATGTAGCCCGACATCATCACAGCTTCGAAACCTCTCGCCAATCAAAATCGCCCATTTACGATCGCCGTTCATAATAGTGGTTTTATCAGTGCGAATGGCAAGTAAGCTCGGCGTTATCCGACTGGCTCTGCAAAGCAGAGCCACGAGTGATTTAATCCCAAGCTCACTTGCCACAGTGTTGATAAAATCGCTAGCATATGCCTCCCCATCACATATCCATTTTATATAATAGGGTTTACCGGTTAGTGTGCAATGTTTAATACTGTAGTTTCATATTATTTGGGTTAGTTTTTTTATGTCTGTCTGTCTGTTGGGGTGTTCCTTTTTCTTCCTGTGTTTGTGCGCTGGGCTCCAATGACATATACACAGTGGTGATAACAGCTCCTACAGAACGACAGTGGTGATAACTTTATTCTCTTCCTCTCTCTACACATCAAGAGAAGTGATTTGGCTGAGAGTGCTGACAGCACTTTTATCTAATGTGTTATAGGTCAACCCCATATATATAAACAGCTTTTCCAGCCATAGTGCCTGGTTCCTTTACCCATCTCATTTATCCTGAAGCCCCTCATCTATGCTCGGCATATGATGTCATCAATGACATCACATCATATTTTCGTGAATAACAGGTCTGCATTCTGCCACAGAAATGAATACAATCAGGCTGCAGAAATTAGAAAATGCTGCTGCAGAAACCTAGGAGCTGTGCTGCAGAAATCTGGACAAAGTGCCACAGAACACTAGGGGCCCTGACCATAGTCTATAGGTGGCTAAACACCCACTGCCGCAGACTAGATGTTCAAGAACTAAGAAGTATACACAAACATCTACAGCTTGTAAAAAAAAAAAAAAAGTGCAGCATTGTGTGGTCTGAAAGTGACACAAAAGGCAATATTAAATGCAGACTGAAAACAGAGTTAGAATCCACATTGACCGTAGATGGTCTTTAGGAATTCTCTAAAACAGAAAAAGCAAAGTTAGTGCTACAGCTACAGCTTGCTACCCAAGACGCACATCCTCCATCCCTGAGGTTATACCATGAATAAGCTACACGCTATTTTATATTGCTAATGCTGAACATCACAGTGGAAGACTCGACTGATTCCTTCACAGACTACAGTCTATACCGAATGATGACCTCAGAAAGTGGGGAGGGTAGCCAAATATGTGAATACCAATTTAGTCAAACCTCAAGGGCCTGATTCTGAATGGCAAAGTGCAGAGCTACATGGGCATAAAGATAGATCTTTCTTCATCACCAATGTAACAATACAGTGTGAGTCTGCAGTACTTTGATACTCCATTTGTACTAGCATTCCACAAACACGCAGACCACATTTGTACTAGCATTCCACAAAACGTTGACCACATTTGCAATAGCATTCCACAAAACAGACCATACTTTGCATTTTATAATGATGAAATGCATAACAACTATGTTATCTACATAAAACTTTTGTAAAACAAAACAGGAAGGAAAAACAGAGGCAAGTAATGAGGTTTTCTTATATCTCAGCTTTAAAACAGAACTAACAGCTCTGAAAAGGTAAATGATGAAAAGAGAGAGACAGAGAGATAGAAGGAAACTGCCCACTATGATAAAAAGAATAAACTCATTTTGTTGTTTTGTTTAAGGAGCTGGCAGGTTCATTGCAAATTAGCAGCTTGCAGGCAGACATTTCAAATGACACTGTGAAATGCCCTTGAGACTGCACTAAATGACAGCGATAGCCCGCATGATTGACACAGTAGTACCTTTGTTACACAAGTCCCTATGTATGGAGACACTGAAGAGTAAATGTTTCATGTCCGTTACGTTTGGCAGGCCTACAGCCAAACTTCTGCATTTCTCCTTATAGTAAACACAGAAGTTACAATTTGTCTGTGCACAAGCACAGGGTTTTCTAAACGTAATAATTAACTGCAGTATGTGTAATTAAGGCACAATAATCCTACTTCTTAGCTGTGTATAAAGGCACCTCATTGCACCATGTAACTAACAATGTACCTGGGTCATGTGGTCATAACATAATTAAACATCCTGCAGTGACTTGTTTAGGGTGCCTTGTGTAAACTTTTTTTTTTTTTTAAACAGCATTTTGTTTTGATTACCCAAAAAGAGGGCTAGGCAATTCTACCTATTTTCACCCTCATCTTGGGGTTGGGGGAGAAGACAGATGGAAAACAACTAAAATTGAACCGGATTAAGCTGTTTGTGGTATTTTTTAGTGAATGGGGAAAATCTGGACAGGATACCTGGGAAATTCCCCTACTTTAAGAGGGACTGTTTAGCCAGGAAGGCACACTAAGCAGAGCTTGTTTCCAGGTGCGACCTGGGAGCACAAGGAAGTTACAGTAAGTGACTTGATCACTTTACTGGTGGTTTAGAGCACATGACTGTCTGTGTGGATAATTAAAGGAACATATATATATATATATACATATACATACACACACACACACACACGTCTACACACACACACACACACACACACACACACACACACACACACAGAGGCAAGCACAGACCCAGACATGATGCAATGCAGTAACGTGCAGTCAGTGACATGTTACAAAATACTGCATGATAAAAGGGCTTAATTGCCACTGAATTACAGTGTTCCCTGCAGCATGTTGTGATATACTGCAGCATGACTGCATTGCATCATAGCTGGTGCTGCTGTACTTACCGGTAAATTAATAAATAAAAGTATTTAAGTCTCAGAATTACAGTGCCTTTCAGCCAGAGACTCATTTACGAAGGCTCCACATCAAGAGTGTACAGGAACAAACAGATAATATCAACATCTTACAATTATTCATAAAGCGACACACAACAATTCAAGTCAGGTGATACAGAGAGTACCAAGTCACATTTATGCATCATTATAGGAGTTAACACTAACAGAGTTTCTAAGCATGTTACAGAGTCAGTTACAACAATGGCTCCTACAGATAAGTTGCAGGAGCATTAAAAGCAGTTGGTAGGTAGGGGTGCTGTCAGTAAGGTGGACGCTGTCAACAGCGTCAAAGTCTTAATACAGCGTGTATCAGAAGCAGATCATGTAGGAAGTAGCTGAGGGTGACCAGAGCTAGCAACAAATGCATAAGCACAGAGAGAGAGGCGCCAAGGCAGACAATAATGTCTACCGTAATAATGCCTACTAATAATAATATACACCCTTATCCTTTTGTAGTAAACAGCTGTTATGTTTTCTGGTAACCCCCTTTATGCTCAATTTCTTTGTAATACATTTAATGTTTATTTTGATGGCAGCATTTTTGCTTTGTTCATATTATCTGTTTCATACTCTGTGCTTGATGTTCCCGTTTTTTTTTTTTATTATTTGTATTTTGTGTTTTTATTTTATTTTAATAGAATTCCCTACTCTTTTAGAGAAATGTTATGGGACCTTTAATGTCCACATGAACAACCACCAGAACAGGCAGATGGGACCTCAGTTTAATGTCTCATCTGAAAGACGGCACCCCATGCTGCAATACAATGTCAGCACTGAGATTTTACCCAAGTTCCTAGTGTGGGGCTAGAACCCACACCCTTTGATGTTCCGCCTCTGAGGCGGTGTGCAATCTGTCGAGTCAGTGACATTCAAAAACAAAACTAAGATTTGGCTGCTGCCAACATGACTGGTCTTGCTTTTTATGTTGTCTCTTTGTATGTTTTAGTAACAGACTTTACTACCTCACCCATCTCTTATAATTGTAGTTACATGAGGACCACATCCAACATCAGTTTTGCAGATTTTTTTGTATACAGTGCCCACAGGGTGGGCTTGACAGTGCCACTGCCTTTCAGCAATGCTCCTACACTGTACACTATGGTTCAGTCCACCCAAAACCAGGCAATCAATCAGTTTCGTCATCCTAACATCAAATTCACTAATAGCCACCTCCATATCACTGTTTACTGTATGTTGCTCTCCGATGGTCGGGCAGGACACTGGACTCGTCAGGTAGTTGGAGGGCAGAAAGACAGATATTTTCACCCCTGAGGCCAAGGTTGGGCATCTGACCATCAGGTAGTTTGAGGAAGGAGACTTGATTTTTTGCGCTTTATTTATTCTTAACAGGCCAAGTTGGGCTTGGGATTCATCAGGTTGTTGAGGAAGGGGAATTAGGGATCAATTTTCTTTTATTCCCAGATGATCCTGGTTTGGCCCCGGACTCATCAGGTAAGAGGAGAGACCATTTTTTTTTATTCTTTAACTGACTGTGTTGAGCACGGGACCTGTTGGGTAGTTGGAGGATGGGACGGATTTTTTCTTTATTCCTGCTGGGCTGGTCACTGGGCCCCATCAGATAGTTTGATTGGGGGAGACAGATTTTATTTTATTTCCATATAGGCTGGGTTGGCCAGACTATTCTGCTGTACAGCAGGCTGGATTGGAGTGTGGATGGTGGTGTGATCCCTACGTGCGTGTTGAAAACATGCAGAGCAGAGACTGAGGTCCAAGAAAAGAAACAATAAGAGAGAGGAGAGTCGAGCAGTGGAGCCAGGATCACTGGCACTTGGGGTTACAGCCACTGAAGTGTCGCCATCAGTCCCCCTCAGTCCAGTCTCAGTGCTAATTTGCTGCTGGCGGAGAAGGTGGAAGTGCCTGAACTGGATGGTGTCAACAGTAGTGCAGCAGCCCCAAGCCCCCATGCAGTGTGTGAGCCCTTCACTGTGACCTATGTGGATGGACAAGGAGAAAGCAGTGTTGTACTATCCTGCCGAGTCTACCATCCACTCACTGCTTTTCAGCTGCTCCTCTTCATCTCCATTTGGCTTAATACACGGGCCAGGTTGGGCAAGGGACCCATCAGGTGGTTGGGAGAAAGGCACAGACCCCCCGATGGGACAGGTTGGGTACCAGACTAGTAAGACCGGGGGAGAGAGATGACTAGATTTTGTTAATCCCTGCCAGGTGTGGCTGTGCACTGGACCTGTTAGCCCTCCCGAACAACCTATCCATTTTTTTTTTTTTATTATTACTACTATTCCCTGAGAGGTCAGGTTGGGCACTGGAAATCTCAGGTTAAGGGAGGGATAAATTTGTTTTGTTTTTTAATTCCTGATGAGCAGGGTTGGAAACTGCACATGTCAGGCAGTTCGAGGATGGAGGACAGGTGTTTATATTCCATGACTGTCTACACTGGGCACTGGATCTGTAAGGCTGTTGGTGGGGCCATTTTATTTTATTTTTTTCATTCCTAACAAGCTGAGTTGCATACGAACCTATCAGGTAGCTTGGGAAAGAGGGAATTTGTTTTTCAATTTCTGATGGGTAGGTTGGGTATTGGACCAGTCAGGAAGTCTGGGGCGGGGTCAGATTTATTTATTTATTTTTATTCCCTGATGTGTCAGTTTGGGCACTAGATTTGTCACGTTGTTTGGGTAGGGTACAGATTTTTGAATTCCCAAAGGCCAAGCTGCTCACCAGATCCATCAGGTAGTTGGGAGAAGTGGCCAGAATGTTTTTGTCCCGTCAGGCCACATTGGGCCCCGAAAAATACATTCTGTTCTGCATTCCATGCACTACTGGTATGGAACTCCTGTGCCATATAAAACACTTTGGGATACAGTGTATACAAGTGTCATGTTAATGTCGTTTGTAAACTGCCTTACCCTGGTCCCCTTCTTGTTCCAGCAACTAACATCCCCACACCCATAGTTTTCCCAGTTCATGGCCAGAATACCAGGACCGACTGTAAACTCTGTTTTTCCCACTATACACAGGCGTTGGAGAGATGCTTTCTAGTTCCTACCAGCATAAAATAATGCCACAGCTTTGCTATTCTTTGTCCCTTTGCATTGCAATAATTTAGTAGCAGGAAAACTCCATTTTATATAGGCAATTTAATTTTTTTTGTCCAGAAACAAAATCTAACTTTCCATTCACAAAGATGTGCAGACAGAGAGCTTATTATTACTTCCTTGCTGAGCTCGTTCATTATCATTCTTATTACAGTGGAGGGAGGGAGGATAAGCTAAACAACCCAAGGACGACTTCAGTGTATCACCTAGGTCAGCTGCACGTTCACAAGAGTAGCACCAACCTGCTCAACATGTCATCATGCAGGTTCTTCCTTGCAGCTAACAGAAAGTTATCAGATCGTTACAGACAGGGGTCCAGGAGCAATGGTAAGGCACAACACACTCACTGAGAGCCATAAAGAGGCATATCCCAATCGCTCAATGCATTTCAGTGGGACAGCTATAAAGACTTCCTGACTTTGATCTCAATAGGAGCTCAGCTGCTATGTAGTACAGCCCCAAACAATGTTTTTCATATGATCATGGTATTAAAGATATTCGCATTTCAGTTGCTGAATAAAATGACAGACACAGGACTGGACCCTAGAACCAAACACAATTTCGTTTGAGTTCAAGTTTGCATGAGAAGGACCAGCAATACTGCCAATTTTTTTTTTATTGAGGGGAGAGAAAAGAATCAGGAGCAGCAGAGTGAAAACCACGGTATACACAGTTATCACAAAATGAAACTTCTGCACACTGTGGCAAATAAACACATCTGAAGCTCAACTACAGAACAAACTTAATCCCTGACCTACAGCCTGCAAAGCAGGAGACAAACTGAAGAAGAAGCTGCAGTGGCTTCTCTGGGACATCATGTGGGGTATGAATGCATTTGCAAGTCTCCTGCTTGCCTGCAATGAGGAACAGCTACCCAATGCATGACTAAAATGAACTAGCATACAGCAGACATTTCCACCTGACCTTATGGGTCAAGAGGCGTACAGTAACAGCTAAGAATAATGAGCGACAGCCTGGTCCGAGCCACATAAAAGGGCGCCCTTTCATTATTTCTGATGGAAAAGATACAGTGGTTAAGCAGATTCACACTGGGAAAGAAGAGTACTGTACAAGACAGGAGAAAAGAGATAAATAAAATGGAATAAAAGTATAGCTCAAATGTTTTGTATGTGTCAGTTTTAGTGGCTGCAATTGAAACAAACACGTTAGAGTACATGCTCCTTGCTTGCTGACAATAGGAAATACAGTTAGAATCAAAGTTTCAATTATAGTTGTTTACAACCTATCTATAAAGAAAAACAAAACAAGCTGTTTATTTTCTTTTTGTAAATAATTCCTGAAAAAGATGTTTAGTGGAAATGATGATTCTAGCTCTATTTTCAACATACATTTAATCAAAGCTTTCTGTTCTATTTTATGTATTGTCCGAATTGTCAGGCTGCATGAATGTTCTTCACTCTGCCCCTACCCCCACCCCACCACCAAAATGTTAGCTACTGCATCTCAGGAGCCTTATACTGGTGAACAAATAAATACCCACCTTCTGCATTTAATGAGGGTATTGGTATCGCCCTATCCTTGCCTCTCAAAACGTTAAACCCATAACTCAACAAGAAACCAGAAAGGAAATTGAAGATGCAGTGATCAGAATGTTGAGATAATATACATTTTCTGTAATGTATTGCCCCTTTAACTTCTGTGCTTCAGAAAACCCTTTATCATTTTTCCTTTCCTTGTTCAAGTCACACATATTAGGTCACAGACTATTATCCGTACACTAATCAGAATCTATCTGTGCATCTAAAAAATTACCTCTGTGTATGCCTACGTAATAAACTGGCAGCATGGCTCATGAAGACAAAGCATTCCCCACAGTCCATCACCAGAAACTATAGCCTGTAGTTACTGGAACTGAGCAGTCCTCCACATGACATCAAACGTAATCTGACTACTGTTTGGAAAAGGATGACCTTGAAAGAACTTCAAAGGAGAATTTTAAATACAATGTATTCAGCTCCATGTATTGATCCGCTGGTTGAGACTGGAGGATCCCATTTCAAAAGGACTGCCTGTCAATTTAAGTTTCATCTGTTCAAGCTCTAGCAGCCTGATAACTGTGCGCATTAAGCTAACTAAACGAGTTTCCATGATTTATGCATGCAAGAAGTGCAGCAACACTTAAAAGGAACATGCCAATTCACATTAATTACCATTCTGTACAACTGAGCTAAATTAACTGTGTACAAGAAGACAGTGTTGGTTTGCAGCTTCTGATTTGCAATGCTAAGCGTAAGTTTGGTTGATCATAAATAAGATGTTAAGCTGTTTTGTTAAATGCTGATCAGCTGCTGCTATATTTTCATTAATTAAACAAATACTGAGTTAAAAACATCACTGTAATAAAAAAAGACAGAAATTTAAAGAGATCTACCAACCTGCATTAAAAAGCCCCTGCACCTAATAAATTGGTGCCTTACCACCACAACAGTCTCCAGTTGTAAGATTCCCCAATCATGCCACCAAAAAGCGATTGCAGCACTCGTAGAATTTAATTAAATCAGGTCCCAAGGACTTCCCGATTGTAAGGACACTTTACCTCCGCCCCTACAGCTCACTAACGTTATGACTAGGTGCCAGTGCCAGTGCCAGTGCAGGGCGCGCTCAATTATAAGCAATGGGCAGCAATATTATGATCTATTTTTAACATTACATTGGCCTGCTGATAATGAAACGTGGCACGTCGCCACTAACAAGGGCCTGATATTGATATACTGTATCTTTTAAATACCTGTACAAATTGCTTCTCTGACTGCTGGTCACATGGTTTTAGGACCACTGGGATCTCCTTATGCTCCTCTGGAGGCAGGGTGCCAGATTTTCAGCTGGGCGCAGCTTGTGCCAAATATTTGCTACAAGCACCATAAAAGTGTCCCGGGAATGATGCAAGCTAGACCACAGAAAAGGGTGGTCTAACTTGAGGCAATGGAGCTTCAGCTACCACTATAAAATGGTTAGGAAAATCCTGAAATCTGATTGGCTGTTGTTCATGCAGCAATCATGTTCCACATGAAAAATAAAAAGTGCTACCAAATGAGCACTGATCACCACGGAATCATTACACTAACAGAATGTTGAGAAGTCAATTGGCAGCCATTGTTTTTGCCCTGTAACTGTAAGCATCACATTTACTTGCACTAGGCCCTGAAAATAAAAATACCTTAAATACAAGATAAAACAGAATAATTAAATGCTATTTCCTGATCATCACATTCTTTTACACATAAACAAATTAGAAACATTAAGTATTGTTTATAGCCTTCATTACAACTGTTTCTTTGCTGACAATGAAAAATCCCCTTCTATCCTTTACCTGCTCATCAGGAAATCTCTTCTCCTCGCCCTGACAGTGAGATAATTGAGTCTCTGGCTGTAACACAGGCCTTTGTTTTGTGTGTGTGTGTATAGTATGTTAGGAGAGTAACATTCTAGCAGTGGAACTGAGCAGAATTTTCAATCCATGCATTCCATGGTAAACATTCCATATCTTGAATGTGGGGGAGACAGTGAAAAAAAAACAGGAAGAAGAAAGTAGGCAACACTACAATGACACCATCGATGACATCACTTGTAGTGGGCGGAAGGATTATTTTATCATAAATGCACATAAGTAAATCTATTGTTTCTTCATATAATCATGCTTCCCCCAACAGTAAAATATTTTAAAAAGGAGCCCTATTTATAGCAACACATCTGATGGTATGAACACATTTCATCACGATCGCCAGAGGTTAGCCACCGCCTTTGGCCTCGTGCCTTATTACACCCCTGACTGTGCAGTACAATGTGTTCCATGCACACCCTACCATGCCTTATTGCTTACGTATTGCCTAGAGGTTAGAGCGCTGTGAATGAGCTTGGTACATCCAGCATACCTGGGTCCGAGTCCCACAACCTCCACTTGCATACTGTGAGCAAGTCACTTGACCTCCACGGTGCTCCCGGTCACCCCTGAAAACAGGCACTTGTGCCTAATGGGTCTTACCCAGTTACTAAAGAATAAGTGCCACACGTGATGTTAAGTCCCGCTAAATTGCTGCAAGCCTGGTGTGCTTAATCTTTGGTATACCGGGGTTGTAGCAGTCGGACCTCCTTACAAAATCCAGCCCAGAAGTCAGAACTGCAGCATCTGTGACATCAGCTCTTCCCACAGTGGACTGACAAAGCATCACATTTTAGATGCGAGCGCCAAGGGAAATGCTTGCCGGCTCACTGTTGCTCATTCAAATAAAATATGATTTGGCAAGTTTGGTAGTTTGCTTCCCGATCAGTTATTCAGCAGTACAAGCGTGGCATCATCTGTGTTTTCTTGTCTATGGATTTTATCCCAACACCTCCCATTATTACTGTATGCACTGTGTTCTTTGAGTTGCAAACTTGTTCCAAAGCAAGTAGAAAACAGTCCGATCATCTAACCAGCCAATCCACCTACAAGTAAAACTAGAAACATAACATAATAGCCAAGAACAAACATGAAGACCCAACAGCCTACTATTTACACTGTGACAAGTTTCGAGAGGATGCAGCTCTGTGACCAGCACTCCAAGAAAGAAAATTTACATTTCTATTTCTCCCTCCTTGTTCTGGTCCCAGGGCTTTGGGGCCACTACGATATATAACAGCAGTAATACTGGTGTGCCTCAGGGTGGGAATAATGTAGTCAGAAGGTTAAACATCAATAATGGCCTGTAGAGCTAAGGCCAAATGAGGTTGCCACTGATGCAGCTAGATTCAATTTGTAGAATTTTGTAGAAGTCTGCAGTGAGGACCAAGTGGCAGCTCTGCAAATGTCAGCTGGTGAAGATTCCGAGTTCGCCCATGAAGTGGCCATGGCTCAAGTGGGTGCACTCTTACTAGATCGGTAGCTGAGCTTGGTAACATAAAATAATAATGGTTGATCGAACCCACCTGGCAAAAGCATCCTTAGAAACCTGGAGAGCTAGACTGTTTCTTTTCTTGCTGTGGTGATGCTCCGATAGACCTCATCATCTGAGAAGGAAAAGGAGTTCTCTTTCATGACACTTTCGTGACTATGATCTTGCAGTGATGTACAGTAGGTGGCTGCAGATCAAAGCATGCTGGATCTAATGCAAATGCTCTATTCGGTTTGTGATCAAGTGTGGTGCCAGATGAAGTGGGGGCTGCTCCACCACCCCTGTAAACAAGTGGAAGTGGTGATGCCCTCTTCTGTGAGAGTAGCAACAGAGGTCACTGACACCTCACATTTACATTTCTATTTCTCCTCCTTGTGCCAGCCTCAGCTTCAATGTCCACGGTCCACTCTGCCACCCCCCACCCCCACCAAAGACAAAACTGAAAGAGAAAAGAAAGCTGCAAAGCTAAAAAAGGAATTTAAATGTGATGGACTAGAGGGGCAGAGTGATGCGCCAGCTCTTGCTACCCCCGCTACTAAACTTGAGTACACCATGGCTTACTTGCAGGGAGAGAGAAAGCAAGCAGAGACTAAAGACAGGCCGAGCAAGAGCAATAGCCACGAGTTCCTTTTTTTTCTTTTTATAATGAGAGCCAAGAGTGAGCGTGGGAAAGCAAGAAAGACAGGGAGGAAGAGAGAGAGAGACACCAACCGCAGGTAGGTGCAGCATTTGGTTTACAACCCATTTTATAAGCGGAATAAGCCAATTCCATCGTGGGATTATGCTAGTTAATTTACCTTGGGTGGTTGACGCTCAAACCACCCCTTGGTACATTAACATAGTATAATCCCCTCCGCTCATCTCTTATTCCCTACATGTTGCATGACTTGGGTGGTTGTCGGTGAGATGTAACTGAGTGCCACAAACCAATCAAGAAGAGCATTACTCCCTTATAATCACACATCCTGGAGTGCATTACTAACTTAGCAAATTACCTTTTATTTTATGTAGTTCAGGTGAGGTGTGCGGTGTCAGAAAATAATCAACAGTCATGAGAAGCATTTCAACCAATGAGGCTGAGGGAGGGTCAACAGCAGTAGAGGGGATGCTAGCTGCACAAATGAGCAGACTTGATAGACCGCAAGGCCTTTATCTGCTGGCAATTTCATATGTTCGTAGGTTACAGGAATTGCATAGTCATTTTATAAACACCTGTTACTGTCTTCATATCTATTGTCTCTGCAAGCAGGATGATTCCACAGGTTCAACACCCTCTGGTAGAAAAGTCTCTAACATCAACCCTGTGATTTAGGGTTTGTCCTCACATCCTACTGCAGGCACCAGATCAAATATCCCCATTTTGTTTGATCTTCTTGATACCTTTGAGCATGCAAAAGACTGAGATCAATTCCTTTTAGCCTCCTTTTCTCCACAGTGAACATGTCAAGTGCCTTGACAGCAACAAGAGCAGACCATCACAGTGTATAGGTCCTACCTGTTTTTCCTCTAAGTGCAGCACCTGCATTTGGCTACACCTGAATCGGGCTTCAGTAGGCGAGTCAATTGCCCAGCCTAGTTATGTTTCCCAGAAATTTGGTCCCATCCTCAATGGAGCTCATCATCCTGAGAGCTCAGACTCATCCACAAACTTAGGCAGCCTGCTGGAGACCCCAGCTGCCAGACCGTCAATGGTGACGATGAGTCTGAAGAGCACCAATCCCTAAGGGACATCACCATGTATTCCAGTCTAAGTAGTGCCCATACACCACCATCCTCTATTTCCTCATGTCTCATGTACACCACACTGGTTTACTTTGCACAGAAGTTTGTCATGTGTCACAGTATCAAATGCCTTGCTGAAGCACAGATAAGCCAAGTCCATGATCCTACCCTCCTCCTCCTCCTCCTCCCTGGTCACCCTGAAGAAGGTAATCAGGTTGCTTTGGCATGATCCAACTTGTCCTCAACCAAATGCTCCATCATTCTGTCCTTGGTCAGCAATGCCTGGTTGACTGGTCTGTAGTTACCTGGGTCCAACACTGCCGCCTTTCTTGAAGACGAAGGCCACACTGGTCACTTTCCAGTTATCTGGTACAATACCTGTCTAAACAGATTCCTGCAAGCAGTACCACCAATTATTATTGTAGCTCCACAATGAGACTTGGATGTATCCTGTCCGCCCCACCTGGCTTGATCTTTGCCAAGTAGTCAACTACCAGGGTAGCATGATGTCCACTGGCTGCATCCAGCTGCCCCGGATGTTAAGAGCCCTCTAAACAAGTCCCTCCCTTATAAGGTGCCTTTCAGTGAACACTTAGTATAGCATTCGCTAAAGGGGAACTGTCAGCAACAAGAGGCCCACACCCAAGTGTGGGGCCCTTCCCATTTGCATTTTGTGTGGGGAAAAAAGTATTACTTACTGTTTTCTGCAGTATAGTACATCATATCTGGCTGAACCTGATGACTCCTAAGCTAAGACATCTGCTATAATCAGAACACCCAGAATCCCCCATGACTGATGTCACAGTGGGGCTACAGACATTCAATTGCCTCCAGTGCGTTAGAGCTTTTGAAGCTCTGATTAGCTGTATGCCAGTCCCGCTTGTTCTCCTGGGGCTAGTGTATTGTCCTCTGTGATTGCATTTAGCCCCAGGAGGACAGCAGGACCAGCAAGCTAAAGAGCTCATAAAAACTCTTAACATACTTAAAGCTGCTGAATCTTCACAGCATCAGCCCAGCTCTGATGGCAGCTGCAGAGAATTCTGAGATTCCCGGTAACAAGAAATGTGAAGCTGTGAATCAGCAGAATCAGCCAGATACAATTTAATACACTAAAGTAAACAGCAAGTTTAAAAAAAAAAAAAACGTTTTTGCACTGAGGGACTACAAAGCTCAAGCCAAGGAAGGGCTGGAAGCCAGGACAGCAGCAGGAGCTGTAGAGAACACCAAATCCTTTCTCCGAACATAAATGGAAGGAGGTGAAAGGAGGATTGGGCCCTTCAAAACAGGGGTAGGGGCAGAACCTAAGAAAACGTCAGAAGCAATGGCGGAGGTGATTAAAGGAACATTCAGCACAAAGGATTCCACACCCAAGTGTGAGGCCGTCCCACCTTGCAGCTTGTGTGCAAAAAAATATTACACCCGATATGAGTAATTAATTTGTGCTGATCACCAGAGAACAGGATGGGGTCCATTCAGTGGTAGATCGCATGACTTAGCTTCCAAAATCATAGGCAGTATTGACTCTACACTTGGTATTGTAAATTAATCAAGTTGGTATTGGGCTGTGATTGTTATGTACTCAATTAATCAATTATTCAGCAAGCAGTGCTTACGGACTAATTTTTTTAATGTTATGCAGTACCAATGTTTAGCACTGGTGTTGGGACTAATCACTGATTTGTATGCACATATATTTTATTTATTTTTTTTTTACAGTAGGCTTGATAAGTGAGTGGTTCTGTTATCTTTTCTTTTTATAATTAATGTAACCCCATGCCGCTTTGGAGTTACTACATTAATGCCCTGTTGGCATCGGGCTCAGAGTGCACAATGCCAGGCCGGACAGAGGGAGGGGCTTGGGCATTGCAAGGGAATTCTGAAGTGCCAAGTGGAGCATGGTTTTGGAGTTGGGGAGTTTGACAGGAGGCAAGGTGCAGGGAGCAGTTGGTGCCAGCTCCTAGGCCCTGTGGGGAGGGCCTCAGTCGGGGTCAGGCAGGCATGGGGGTGGAGATTGCACGATGGCCCCCATTACAGCAACTAACCTCACAGCCCAACAACGGGAGAGCGGAGTAAATCCTCTGCAAGCCTGGTATGGAGGGAAGCTTGACTGCAGCATGTCCAGCTCCATTCCAGTGAGATTTTGAGGAGTGGCTGCCATGGAGGGACCAAGACTTGAGGTGACAGCAAGGTTCTGGAGAGGTCTGTAGTGGTAGCAGACCCACTTGCCTGGCCATGTACACTAAATGTTTTAAAGAAGCTGCCGTGGGGAAGTGTTTAGGAGGCGAGTGACTAGTTTGGAAGATGGCTGCCAGCCTGCCACACTACGTGAACCCTGCCCGTGGATCGGTAGGTTTGAGCAGCCACGGAGAAAGGACTGTGCTCAAAAGTGCCATCATAGCCCCAGGAGAAAGTAAAAGGTCTAAGGTATGGTCTTCACCCTGCCCCCACTGGTGGGGATAATGTGGAGAGTGACTGCCTGAGGTAACTGGAGGAGCCTATAAAGGAGCCCTGTGTGGCTCATAGCTGGAAATGGTGTGAAGTATCCAGGTATCCTGTATTCCCCTTCTAAGTTTGGTGCCATGGCATTCTGCCATTGTCCGAGGATCCAAAATGACCTGTAAATATTTGTTGGAGTACTCCCTGGAGCAGAGATGTGGCTTGAGCCTTTTAAAGTTCACAATAAACTGCTGTTTGTTTCAAAGCAAGTTTTGACTGGGCTGAATCATTAAGAGCCATGAATGTTTGGGCTTATTTCTCTAAATGTGATTCAGGACTACTCAAAGCATCCGTCCCTGGTCATGTCAGGAATGAAAATGTTGCATCATTGTCGCCTAGACAGAGTTCAAGCCACCATCAGAAATCCCTTGCATCTGGAATAAGGTACTGTGCTTCTCTGCTATAACGCTTGACCACTCAAACTGGTCTTTGGTGCCCTCCTTTCCCAGAGACAACTGCCATCAAACACGAGACGGGAAGGAGGGGGTAGCTGCTAGAATGTGTCACCTTGAGTTTGAGCGCTGCCTCCTACCTGCCAGCCCTTCTTCTGACTAGAAACGCAGAACCCCGCCCAGGCAGTGGAGAGAAAAGTTACTGTATAATAAAGGCCCATGCTTAAACGGTTATTGGGGCACATAGCAGGAGGACAGGGTTACATTAATATTTTAATGTTTAATATAAATGCAAGTCAGTAACACTGTATGGGATTACAAAACAGCTGCAGCTCCCCTTCTACCCGCCCATATATACTAGAGATGGACACTTTTTAGGTAAATCACAGTTTTAACAGAGGTGGAACCAGCAGTTGATTTCAGCCCAAGAGGAGTGCATTTGTGCATATGACTTGTCAAAATTCTTAAGTTTTTCCATGCCTCATGGTGCTTTTATGATTAAAATTAGGCATTTCTGGATTATTCCAATCTTCTAGCAACATGCGCTTTGTAGTCACAGAGACAAGTACGACTATATATTTATTGTTCCTTAGAGACAATTATATGCACTTGCATTTAATTGCATTAAACTGATTAATGATGTGACCATTGAAAGTGCTGGGTAGAGTTGTCACGGTATACCGCAGTATCAGATGTCACAGTATTGATACCGTGGGCAACTTCAATACCGCAATAACCGTGATTCGCAGAATACTGCATACTGAGACCCTTCAACTTGTTCTTTGTTTTTAGTGTTTTTTTTTTTTGCATTTTCAGGGACAACTGTCCTTTCCACACCAACTCTGCAACGCAGAGTTCGAGAATGCCTCTTTTTTGTGTAAAATGACTTGTTCTGCAATACTGCGGTATGACGATAACTGCCATATTACATGTGATGGTTATCACACCGTCAAAATTTTATACCGTGACAAGCCTAGTGCTGGGCAAGCTCATAGTCTCCACTCCCCAATGAAGCACTGGGGATTGTTGTCCTGGTGCATGTGTGGCAGCACTTGTCCTCTTTAATGCTTAAACAAAAGAATGAAGCAGTAACAGTTTACATCTGGGTGGTGCTTTTTCATGATAAGGAGAGCATCAGTGAGTAGAGTTTTTTCCCCACCAGGACGTATCTGGAAACAAGCTGCCTCCAGCACAGCTCATCTTTCCTGGTAAAATGCTTGCTATAAACAAACACATAATCTGTCCCTTTTGCAATGTCACCATGATTATGACGACTCAATACACACCTTGGTTCCCTTAACTTTCCTTCTAGACTTTATAATCACCCACAGCCTTCCTTCAAGATAAAGACCTGAGATGGAAGTACATTCAGCTCCAAAACAGATATTTTAAAATTATCAGAACTTTTCAGGACTTGAAAAGGTTATTTTACTGGAAATGGCAGAGGTACTGAACGCATCCAAACTGGTTCTCCTATTATTCCTCCCTAGTTCTGAGGTAGCAGAAAAGACTGGATATAAACACTCATAGACCAGAAGTATTCTTTAGCTGGGAGGGAATTTCTGGTGCTGAAAATGCCAAGGCTTTTCTAGCAAACTCATACAAGAACTGAGGGCTGGGCACATGTCCCTGAAGTAAGGAAGATTTCGTATTTCACGGAGGACATCAGACAGATGTGCTACCCACACAGAGACGTGTAGTAAAGTCAGACTTTCCAAGCAGAAATCCTTAACATTCCATGATACCAAAGCAACATTAAACTTCGACAAATAAAAATAATGACGCCCTCATTGCTGCGGGTTTGCAGTTCTATAGTTGAATGAGTTCTTCATTTTGAGGGTCAGTGTCCCATATTGTCCATCATTTCGGAGACAAAGGGCTGAGAAATATTATTTTACCAACTTAATATCTCGTTCAACGTGCTGATTTTATTGGGGATAAGTCTCGAACGTGCATAACAATATGCTGTAAAAGGTATATCATTACAAGCACCGACTATACGCACATCTTATCATCCGCTAGTTGATGGTGTATCAATGTCTAGCAAAGTACCCAGAATCGACGTGCAGCACTACCCTTCTCCTTGACAACCATACAGACAGCAATGACGACCTTCTATCCACGACTCCATAGAACTACAACCGAAAAATCAACACTAATCTCCACTTCCGCGTACTCTCAGTGTTTCCAGAAAGTCCTCCTCTTGACCCTCCTCCATCACGTGGCGTTTGGGTTCCTGCGTTGACGTCAGTACGTGCGTCTAACGGAGCTGCGTTTCACCAGTTGCCTAGCAACGCCCGTAAACAGACATCATGGGACCGGCGGCTTACGGGGTGGCGAAATGTGCTCCAACTCCTATGGCAACAGTTTCCCTTATTTCAAATTGATAAGCTAGATAGGTACATGGAGCCAAGGCTTGTTTCTAGGTGCGACGCGGGGAAGGGAAGCGGAGAAGGGCGTGACTCCAGGTCGTGCCTGAAAATAGTAATTGTATGTCTAGTGCACCTACCCAGTTAACAAAATCTAAATACATAAAATTATTGATGATGACCAGGAAGCCGGTTGCGTCTTATCAGAGGTAGCACGGTACTTGCGACCATGCATTGGTTACCACGACGCAGTTATTCAAAACGCTGTAAATTCGCATATTTGTACTTAAGTGGTGCAGAGAAAGGAGTACTTGTATTTTTGGGTATTGTACCGCTCTGTGCGCTGTACTGTGTGTTTCTATATTTTCCAGTAGCAGTTGTTTGTTGCGGTGAATTTACTATGTGCGGTATTGACCCGAGATGTATTTTTTATTCATTGAGTATTCATATATACCTTTGAGTCACAGACTCGTTTACAAAGGTTCCACGTCACACAGAATAACAACAGAACCGACAATTGGGGATAATTCAACAAGCAATACATTTTGCTGGCGCGGCATTGATTCGCGATGTATTTGACCTTTGTCAGTACGAGCAAGCAAATACTTCGGGGTCAATACCGCACAATCAGAATTGCCACCGTGCAGTTATTCAGAACGCTATAAAATGCTCTAAATTTGCATATTATTTTAGTGTATTTGTACTGTTACCATATCTCTCAACTGTCCCACATCACGAGGAACAGTTCTCATTTTGCTTCACAAAAGCCCTCTGTTCCAGATTGAAATGGTTTGTCCCACATTGCACCCGAAAATTTTAAAGAAAAATCCAAACAATAAATTTAAAATGCATTGTTCAATGAACAACAAACTTTGTGAAGATGAAAAGGTATATTCCTACAATGTTCTAGGCTTCTGGCTCCATGATTTGACAAGGTGTTCCACATTTTGCATTTTTGTTCCACATTTTGAGAGGCAGTGTTCCACATTTGGGGGTGAAAGGTTGAGAGCTATGATTGTTACTGCATTGGGGAGCTGCAACCTCCCCCATCGTGTGCATTCTATTTTTATTTCTAATAAAATGTTGTGTTAGCTGCATGCAGTCCATGGCTGCCAATTCTCACTGTTACTGCATTCGGGGCTGGTCCCATTCTGTATTCGCATATTATTTTCCTATATTTATTCATTTTGGCTTATGGATCATGCTCGGATCAATCGTCATATTGGGAGGCCCTCCATCCCATTGTGTGCATTCTCATTTTATTTTCATGTATTTATTTATTTTTGCTTCATGCTAGCTGCTCCTATTTCTAACGCCACAGGCCAGGAAGTGGGCGTGATTCAGACAGTGCAAAATAGCGTAGTACCCAATTGTTGAGTGCGATCTGGCCATAATCTGTCAGTATCACTCAAACTTACTCCAGTGCAATGCGGACAAAATGTAAGACCATTGCATACAAATCTGTGCAAAAATTGACAGCCTCAATGTGCAAAATGCCAGAGTGAAGGAATAGCCCCACCAGCCTCTCACCGGGGGCAAATTGTCGGGCACCCAAGAGGGTGTGGCTAGAGGCCACCCACCGCCTGGAGGTGGCCCCCCCTAGCAGGTGGCCCAATCCGAGGAGCCCCTTGGATAGGGTTGGCCAGACCTCCCCATAGGGAGGGTCGGAGAGAGTTCTAAAGGAGAGCTGTCCCAGGGATCTCGCCCTCCTGAACAGCTCCGCAACACGAAGTTTTGTCTCCTCCATCCCGCCGTAGTCCCTCTCGCTTGGCTTTTCTCCCGCCTTTTGTTTCTCGCCTTGTTGCCGTGTCGGCTTTTTCGGCGCTGCCTCCCCTTTTTTCTTGGCTCGGGTCGGCCTTTTCGCTGGCTTTCCCGCCCAGCTGCCTTCTTGTTTCCAGGTAAGTGTTCTTGTTCTGCCTGGCCGCCAGGGCCTGGTGGGTCCCTCGGTTGTGCTGGGCTGTGCCCTCGTGTTTTTGTTGTTTTTTTTGTTTGCTTGCATTTCCTCTTCAAGATGCATCTTTGGACAGCATGGGATGGTAGAATGTTGGGGACTGGATTCTATCTCCAGTCCCACATGCTAGGTCTGTCCTTGCTCTATTTTTAGCCGGTCTAGTTGGGCCACGTGGTTCCGGTGTTTTGCTCCGTTTGTGAGCGTGGCCCAGGCGGTGTGGGTGCTGCTCCTGGTGGTCAGTGGAGGGGTCTGGGGTAGGCAGGACGATGGCCCTCTGACGCCAATCCTCCCTATGCTTTATTTTTTCGCCCAGGGTTTGGCCTTGGGCCTCCTCTGGCTTCTTTCTGCTGGGCTTTTGGCCCCTCCCGGTAGCCCTGTTTTGGCTCCTGGGACCTGGTGCTCCCGTTTTGCCCCGCCATAGCTGGGCTGCTTTTCTGTCTGGCAAAGCCTCTGGGAAGAAAGTAGGAGGAGAGAGAGGAAGGAAAACAAAAAAACTGGTTTGGTACTCAAAGGAATTTTTTCCTTTGTTAGCAAATATATTGAAGGGAATGGATGGGTGCTGTTGTTGTGCTGTCCTAGTGCTTTTCCAGATTGGGTTCATGAGTCGCTCAGAGTTTAAGTGCAGGAAAGAACCCCAAAATTTAAGCCTTCCAGTTCCTGGCGTGTTCCTTTTATTTAAGTTTTGTCTGGGTTTTGGTAACCTCCCCCGCCTTCCTTCTTGCCCCCCTCCCTGTTTTCTCTCAGGTGCTTTTTCCAGCAGTTCCCTTTGTTAATTTTCTCAAGTTTGGGCTCAAAAAAAAAAAGAATTGCTTTTTCTTGGCAAGCTATTGCTGGGGCCGTTTTGAGCTCCCTGGGTGTTTCCTCCAGCTTATGCTTTCCTTCCGATTTGGGGTGGTTTCCTGGCTCATTTATATTCCTGTAGGAGGTGTCCCTGGACACCAGATGTTTTAGGGAGAGAAAAGAAAAGAAAGGAATAGGGCAGGAAGAAAGGGGAAAGGAAAGGAATGTTTTTTTTTTTCTTTTTCTCCTTGGTAAGGGTAAATTTATTCGCTCTTTTGTGCAGTGGCTTTTCCTTGTGAACCAGGTCGGTCATGTAGTACCCTGTCCCTGTGTGAAGGTAATTTTTTTTCTCTAAAAGTGGCCTCTAAGGGGGCAGTCAACTTGGTTTAGTTCTAACAGGATGGGGCACGGACATAGAGGAGCCTGGAGCAAATACAGACGGGCTAGGATAGGGCATTCAGTTAGAGAGAGGTTATAAGGGTGGAACGTTAACTTATAAAGGGCAGCATGGTATTAACTAATGTTTTGTCTCATAGGTATTGCATCGTTGAACACTGCCTTGCCCCTAATATCAATAGCTAAAATGTCCGAAATGCAGGATAACCACTTTCTGGACAACCAGTCCCACAGGTGCAGGGCACCGGTCAAGACCTTACGGTGCCGGGAGCCAGTCACAATATGTGGCTAAGCTATCCCAGTGCAGGCAAGACCAAGCCTTCATGAGGCCCTGCAACGCCTTAAGGACATTGGGGATCTGATTGGCTGTCAACCATGTCCAGGTTAGAACCAGAAATACTAGTAGCCCATCAAAACGGGCAACAGAAAACAGTAGCAGACCCCTTAACATGCCAGAACCCAGACCACAAGAACCAGTGGATGATGTGGGCGGCAGCTTAGGCGTAGTCAGCCATCGGCCCGATGGTTAGAATCCATGGCTCAGAAAAATCTGTTGCTAAAAGGGGCAGGGCAGGCAGACTAAGCACAAGTCTTCACCAGTGGCAGAGGCGGAGAAAAACAGACGGGAAAAACGGAACAGAGCGGAAGGGAATGCACCTAGGGCGCAACCAGGAGAGGAGAACCTGAAGTGGAGCAAGTAACGGTGGCCCAGCCACAGAGGGGTGAATATGAGGAAGATCAGGCCAGCGATGTATCAATAGATCTAGTGTGGTCTGAATCTGATAGTGAGGCAGCACAATATAATGACAGCATAGAAAGGCTGCCATTGATTCGACAACAGAGGAAGCAAGGCATAGAAAGAGATAAAGAACCTTGAGGACATGGTGAAGGCCAAAAGATAAGGAACGTAAACAGAAGAGGGCAGGGCACAAGGGGACAGGAGGGAGGACGTAGCAAAAACAGTCGGTAAGGAACCCCTAGGAAGAAAAAGGTAAGCAACCAGTCAAGTCACCAGGGGCTCCAGGATTCAATCCTGGGCGGAGATAACAGGGCATCAAACATGGCAACATAACCCTTTATGTGGCCTTTTTGTATGGGTCACCGGAAATATGCCCTTCACTTGGCCAGCAGTGACCCCTTGGGGCCTTTACCCCTGGTTTCACAACAACCTCAAGAGGGTGGAATGCCCCCACCATTGGGGGCCCCGGCATATCCAACTAATGAACCTGGTCAGGGTACTCACTGGGCACGGCGGGGCTGCTGGGTCAGGAGAGGAATATAGCACAGGACACACCACTTGGCCAAATCTGCAATGGCAGGAACCAGTGCAGCTCCGGGTAAGTCAAAGGAAGCGTACAACAGAACACCATGGTGTTTGAGCCTCCTCAGAGTCAGCCTCACTCCATTTTCTCCCAAAGTTATAGGGGAAGGGGTAATGCACAAAGGGGCGCGTTCACGATGGACAGGTGCTGGGCCTCCCACATTACAACCCCTCCCAACTAACTCGGAGAACAGGACATCAGGCTCACAAGAGCAAGAGATTATAGCCACTAGAATGGATAGCACTCCCAAATACTGCAAGGGAGACAAGTCAACCAGCGCAGTATCTGGATCCCCAGAGCGTTGGGCGTATGCTGGGGTAGAAGACCCACTGGGGATCACTATCCGACACAGTCCGGGAGAAAATCTGAAAGAGGAATTCATAGACATGTTCTCTTTTTACTGCATAGGGAAACTCCTGAGGCAAGCGACTAAAAGGGTATAAACAAGAGAGGCCACGGTGACCAAAGGTACCATTCACATTTGAGAACTGGGCAGCCGCTTTTGACATATTTATGTCAGTGTATGGATGAAGCACCCTGATAAACTAATCGCACTTTTAAAATACAGGGATACCATAAAATTTGCACACCTCTCATTTGATGGATATGCATGGTTGAAATACGATGAGCAATTTCATCTAAAACTATCTAGGCAACCCAGTCTCAAATGGGAAAACACACACATAGACCTGTGGGTTCGTATATGACGCTGGCCGGCCTAATGTTGTGACATACACAGATAGTGGCCATGTTATTGCAAGGCAAACGAGTGAAGAACACAGGAAAGAGCAGAAAAAAGGGCAGGGAGGAAGGCCTGTTACGACTACAATAGAGGGAAATGTTTTGTTCCTTTTGTAGGCACGGCACATCTGCAAGTCATGTGGAGGAGAACACAGGTTCTCTGACTGTACACGGCAACCCCCCAGGACATCAAGCACGAGGGAGCAAGCAGCAAAAGGGAAAGGGTCTGGGAAATTTGGCCAACTCACCTGTACGATTAGATAGGATGGCCCCTGGCCTCGACTGCTACCCCAAAAAATCAGCTGCAAATATATACACGATGGTTTCAGGTATGGTTTTAGGATACCACACAAGGGCCCAAGGGTAGAAACCACAGCACGCAATCTGAAGTCTGCTAGTTTGCTTCCCAACATCCTGGAGGAAAAATTGCTAAGGAAGTGGAGGCAGGCAGGGTGGTTGGACCATTTGACCACCCCCCAGTGCACAACCTCAGAGTATCCCCACTGGGGCTGGTTCCCAAAAGGAAGCGGGGAGTATAGGCTCATACATCACCTGTCCTACCCAAAGGTAATTCAGTAAACGACTTCATCAACCCGGAGAATTGCTCAGTGCAATATACAACGCTTGATGAGGCTCTGCGCCACATACAACAGCTAGGCCAAGGTGCAATGATGGCAAAGAGCGACATCAAATCCGCTCCTGGCTGCTACCTGTGCATCCAAGTGACCAGAATTTACTGGGTTTCAAAGTGGGAGGTCGATGGTATATGGACAAGGTTATGCTTATGGGATGCTCCACAGCTGCTCAGCCTTCAAGCATTCTCAACCTTTTGGAGTGGGCTACCAGAGAACACACAAAACATACATGTAGTCCATTATCTCGATGATTTCCTATTTATGGGGCCAAAGGGGGAACCACATGTGGGAGACGCTGCAAGGCTTCACCTCACTGATGGGTTATTATGGTGTCCCTCTCGCCGGAAAACGGAGGGCCCAGCGACTTGTCTCTCATACCTGGGCATAGAAATAGACTCTGAGACCATGGTTTCCCGGCTACCACAAGACAAGGTGGCACTTTTGTGCAAAATATTGGGTGAGATGGGAAAGGCAAGGAAGGTGACCCTACAGCAGCTGCAGTCTGTTATAGGCCACTTGAATTTTGCATGCCGCAATTGACCAGGCTGGCCATTCCTTAGGCGGATGGCATCTGCCACGGGTGGGGCTTTAAAACCATATCACCACATCAGATTGACACAGGGCATAAAAGCAGACCTACAGGTTTGGGAACTTTTCCTGAAAGATTTTAATGGTATCACCATCTGGCAGACACCAACAGACCAATTTTTGACCTGCACATGGTAACTGATGCTTCAGGGGCATTGGTTTTGCGGCATTCTGGCAGGGAGCATGGTTTATGGACGCTGGCCACAGGAGGTGTTGACGGACTCACAAAGAATATTACCCTTTGAACTGTTCCCCATCATGGTAGCCGAAGGGTGTGGGGACACAAACTTCAGAATAAGAAAGTGCTGTTTCAACAGACAACAGGGCAGTAGTGGACATATTGAACTCGCAGACATCTCGCCTGAAGATGTCATGAAGGTCTTATGGTCTTGTGCTATGCTGCTTTACGGTACAACATCTCTTTAAGGCACATCATCTGCCAGGAAAAGAAAATGTTATAGCTGATGCCCTGTCTCGATTTCAGCTCGAGCACTTCAGGCAGTTAGCCCCGTAGGACCAGTTCCCAACAGAAATAGTGGAAGCAGTCTGGAGACTAGGGAACCAAGATTGCAGCAACTGGTACAGTTTCGCTGTGGCCTCCCGACATGGAGTGAAGCATGTAGGTAGCTATGAATCTTCCAGCAATTTTGGTGGTCACGAGGTAAGCTGCGGAATTACACAATACCCAGAGACAGGTTCAAAGCTACATCCTACACTTAGAATGCCTGGGAAAATCCCCGCAGCTATACGCCCCTAGCGGGCTTTGCCTTTCTTCAGAAATACAAAGGTTTCCCAGACCCAACCAACAATTTCATTACAAAGAAAATGGTGCAGGGCATGTCTAGACTCACGGGGAAAGGTGGACACAAGGAAGCCCATAGGATTACCGGAATTGTCCAACCTCCTGACAGCACTGGCGGTCACTTGCAGCTCTGGCTATGAAACCAAGCTGTTCAGGGCCCTGTACACATGTGCATTTTTGGGGCCTTCTGGTGTCTGAGTTGGTACCGCAGTCCAACTCTCTGAGCCAGAACACCAATCTCCAGCTGAGTGATTTCGCTATCTGGCAAGACAGACTGTGTCTTCGCCATGGAAATCAAAATAACCAGTGCAGCCCCCTGGCTATGATTACACTGTTTAACGTCCCACCGGGAACATCTGCCCATGGATGGCAATGAGGAGTATTTGGCGGGTCATCCTACGGGACCAGGTCATTTGTTTGTGCACAGGATGGAACAGCGGTCCACAAGACGGCAATTCACTGCGGTCTTACTAAAGGGTTTATGGATGGTGGGAAAAACCCGACTGTGATAACACCCATTCATTCTGAATCGGAGCAGCCACTGAGGCTGCCAGGTGCGGTTTAAACAAGGATCAGATAAAAGGTTGGCAGATGGGCTTCAAAGGCGTATATGGGTTACATAAGGCCTCAGCAGAGAACAGCAGCAGGTGATGTTGGGGAACCCAGCACAAGTTAGGACTGATAGTTCAAACACAAGAACACTCACATGTTTCTACTTTTGTTTTACAGGCATGTCGGCGACATCCCCTCAGATATGGATCGTGGGTCATTCGCACATGAGGGAGGTGTACAGGAGGGCGAAAACACGGCCATATAACCTCAGCTGCTCATTCCAAGAAATAGAGCTGTGATAAAATGGGCAGGAAAAGGGCGGATGAGGTGGGGGCATTGTGTAAAACAATCATGGCATTAGGTCTACTTCACCGACCACCAGCTCGCTGGTGATTCACCTGGGAGGAATGACTTGGTCACCCTAGGGGCAAAGAGATTAATTGGGGATATGAAGAGACTTGTCTCACTTAAAACAGTTATTGCCTCGCACCATTCTGGCATGGTCTCGAATGTTACCACGCCAGCATTGGCGCAGTGAGCGGAAGGCAGGGGCTATGGATAAAGCGCGGAGGTCCGTGAATAGGGAGGTGTCCCATTTTATGCCTCACTGGGCGTGAAGTAATCAGGCACTTCACGATTACAAAAACAGATTTGAGATTTTATAGCCGGGATGGGGTTCATTTATCAGGGATGGGAAACGATGTCCTTAACAATACACTTAATGATTTCATGTAGACAGTGCTGTTTGGAAAAGCAAGATCCTTGGGCATTAGTGGGAGATACTGGTTGTCACAGTATGAAGTGGCAGTAAATTCATGGCTGACCCTGGTAAGAGGCTCCGGACATAAGAAGAGCTGCAATTGGGTGTCACCTGGGAGGCAGGCACACCTAGGACGGGTATGCCTTGGAGGATCGGGGAGGAAGACACCCAGGCTGGGGCGCAAATCAAACGCTGGGATCCAAGACTCCAAGAGGAGGAGTGCGGCCCCGACAGGCATGTTTCTCGTCAAGGGGCTAGGAGCCCCTAAATTCGAAAAGGGGGACTGTCTTATGAGAGGCACGGCCCTCAACGGTCTGTTGGACTAAAGGGCCAGAGTTCCCCAAACAAGTGGATGAAGGAGCTGGGGGTTTCAGCAGTACATGAATTAGGGCTGCCTAAGGGTCTTACAGGATGGGACATGTTATGTACATATGTTACAATTTTCTGTATAGCTTGGTGTATGTATATAATATATGTAAAGTGCATATCTGTAAATTGTGATGTACCTATTAGGCTCGTAAAAGCCAAGTGTCCCATGTAATGTATGCAATTTTGTTTAAGTAAAAGAGCTGCGGCCCTTTTTATATACCAAAAAACAGTGTGGTGTCTTGATTGAATTGGGGTTCCACTTTGGGCAATAGCCCCACCGGCCTCTCACCAGGGGGCAATTGCCAGCGGCACCCAAGAGGGTGTGGGCTAGGACGGCCGCCCACCGCCTGGAGGAGGCGGCCCTCCCCGAGCAGGGTGGCCCAATCCGAGGAGCCCTCGGATAGGCTGGCCAGGACCCTTCCCATAGGGAGGGTCAGGAGAGGTTCAATGGGAGCTGTCCCAGGGGATCTCGCCTCCTGAACAGCTCCGCAACACGAAGTTTTCCCACACCTCCCACCGCAAACTTCGGGTCAGAGCAAGAGATCTGTCGGTTCTAAACCTAATGGCAGTAAATTCATGGCTGACCCTGGGTAAGAGGCTCCGGACATAAGAAGAGCTGCGATTGGGTGTCACCTGGGAGAGGCACGACCCCAGGACAGGTATGCCTCGGAGGATCGGGGAGGAAGACACCCAGGCTGGGCGTGCAACAAACGCTGGGATCCAAGACTCCAAGAGGAGGAGTGCGCCCCGACGGCATGCTCTCGTCAAGGGGCTAGGAGCCCCTAAATTCGAAAGGGGGGAACTGTCTTATGGAAAGGCACGCCCCTCAATGGGTCTGTTGGACTAAAGGGCCAGAGTTCCCCTCAAAACAAGCGGATGAAGGAGCTGGGGTTTCAGCAGTACATGAATTAGGGCTGCCAAGGGTCTTACAGGATGGGACATGTAATGTACATATGTTACAATTTTTCTGTATAGCTTGGTGTATGTATATATATATGTAAAGTGCATATCTGTAAATTGTGATGTACCTATTAGGCTCGTAAAGCCAAGTGTCCCATGTAATGTATGCAATTTTGTTTAAGTAAAAGAGCTGCGGCCCTTTTTATACCAAAAAACAGTGTGGTGTCTTGATTGAATTGGGGTCCGCTTGGGCAAGGCTGAGTTGGTGCTGAAAGTAGCAGTCAAAACAGGTCGACCAGCCTGGTGGCGCTTGAGGGTTGAGGCGCTGGATGCCACACCAGTGAGTCGAGTTCGGGAATGGACTCTGATTGCTCAGGGGTCAGCAGGGCAAGGAAGGATTGAGCGTCCGACAGAGCTCTCCTTCCTCGGGAGGGGGGAATCACGCTGCATGCTGTAGACTGATGCCCAGCGGTTGCTGGGTGTCAGCACAGGTGCGCTGCCAAAACGGGAGAGTCCACATCCAGGGTGTTAGGCTGTTCACCCGAGGCAGAGTGGCAGAGTCAGCCACTTGCCCATTGCACGGCCGTGGGCTTCGGCAGAACAGCAAAATTGGGAGCAGAGAGGGTCTATGATGACCTGACTGTCGGGTTGGAGGATGCATTCCTCTGAGGGAGGGAACAGAGCTCCTTCTCAGCATCTCACAAAATTTTTAAAAAACAGGTTCACAAATTCATAAATTTCAAGGAGGTTGTCAGAACTATGAGGTTGGGAGAGAGAGATAAGAGGTGGTCAAAAGCCAAGCAAGGGTAAGGCAGGGTGAAGTAGGCAACCACTTTTACAAGGATAATGAGATCAAAGTCTATGTTACTGAAGGACAATATGGTTGTCTCTCACTTTTGTCAGCTACAAAATTGCTTCTTTGTACAGTGTGTTGGTTTGTCTGTTTGTAATGTCTGTCTATATTACCAGAGATTAGAAAATGGGCTTCAGTTTACTCAAGCTCTGATTGACTGAGCCCCTTGGCAAGGTGGGCATCTATTAGACAATGGAGCCCGGTAAAAAGGTGCCAGCCCGCCAGTGATTGTGTAGATTATTGGACATGCCTAGGACTTACGCTGTTAGCTAAGAGCTCAAGTTATGCTACTTGAGCAAATCACCCATTCTGTTACTTTTTATTAGTTTATTTGCCCCACCACCCCTTTTAAAAAGCACATGGGGGTGTGGGGTGTAAGCCCATCTCAAATAAACTATTAAAACCAATATTAACAGCAGGCACAAGCACTTGCCAAATCACACGCCCATTACTATTAGTCTATTTGAGTTGACTGGCTTCTCCCCACTCACCCCTTGTAAAAAAAAAACAACAATAAAACAGGGTGGGGCAAGCCCCAAACTTAAACTAATAAAAAGTAATGTAACAGAGGCACATGCCCAAAACAGTGCTGTATTCAACAAGCTTTGCGACAGGCTTCCTACACATGTTTGATAATTTACACAATCCCTCGCCTCCACTGCCCTCAGTACCAATGCCAAACTGGAATCCTTGTGCCAATTTAACACAACAGCCACCATTTTTTCCACTCACTTGGTGAGAGAGCCCCCACCACCAAGTAAACCTGTCACCTAGCCCGGTTAATACACAAAGTTATTTTCAGCAAAAATTATCTGGCACACAGTACTAAAGTATTATAGTCTATTTTAAAGTAACAGCGCTAGCATGTTGCATGCTCAGAACTAACAGAGAGACAGCTTCCTGGTTCACCAAGCTCCACCCCCTGCTCCACTCGCAACCACTGTTAATGCCCGCTGGTATCTCCTTACCTGAGTGAACTTTCAAAAAACACTCCCACTATGCTGCAAGCACCTATTCCCGATACCTGGTATCTCCTCACCTGAGTGAATTTAAAAACACTCCTACTACACTGCATGCACCTATTCTCCATACCAGCCCATCATGTTTCTCTTTTTTTATTACAGGAACTGCGCTGCCAAAATTATGTGTTGGCTGCAGCCCCGCAGCAACTCACCTGTGAACCATGCTGACTAAATCAATGTGGACTGAAATATAGTCACCCGACTGCAGTCCAGCATAAAAACTCAAGCTGATCAATAAAATTACAAAACAAACTGTGTTGTGGTGTGTGGAGGGGAGACGTTTAGCCTAAGCCACTGTGTCTGTGTCAGAAAGCAGGTGAGCAAGCAGAGATGTAATAGCAAACAAGCAGTAGCATCTCTTCTGGCACATGTGCCAGTGGAGGGACTAAATTATCCCAATGTTTTATTTACTTGTAAACTGTTATTTTATTATTATTTTAATGTGTAATTTAAATATATACAATCGAACCTTTTCTGAGTGCAATAATACACAACAGGGTGTGTGACATGGGTTGAAATTAGCACCAGTCCACTAGCCAAATGTTGATAGATTTTGTATCAGGCTAGTAAGAGTTTCCTTTAACTAGCCCTGCAGTCTTGTACTGGAGAAGGTAACATTTCAGTAACTACACCAGCAGGGCCAGTGGAAAGGTCTGTGGGGCTACTGGATTTTTCCAGTCACTAGTCCTGCTGGCTAGTTGCTGCAAAACTTAATTTGACCCCTGGTGGTGGTATTGGCAATAATGGACCTTCCAGAGGCTATAAGGCTCTTCTTCTACGGCATCGGGCCTCATTACGCTTGCTGAGCAGTCCAGTATTGCTCAATACTGCACACCATGTTGGTGTTACTGCTTGCTTATGCACTAGCCAGGAAATATCTTGAAAGCTGATTGGTTGGCAGAATTCTATACAAAATGGGCAAGTTAAATACTGTATTCTAACTGACTGTTGCCATTCCATTGCCATATGTTTATGCGCCAATACAGCCCAGTAAAGAAAAGGCCCCTTGATGTGGAATTTGGACAGATCACCTACAGAGCTTATGAGCCACTTCACTCATCCCTAATTTCCATAACAAATATGGCAGCAATCTGTACTGTTACATAAAAAAAAACTAAGCCCTAAAAGCTCCCTTAAAAAATAAATAACTGAATGACCTTTCTACTCATGATCTCTTCCTTATACACAAAGACACCTTTATAAAATCAAGCAATATTCAGAGTTTTCATTTCTGATTTTTTTTTAATGACCATTACCCTCGTAGCCTAACCAGCTTGACAGAGCAATCTCTGCTCTTAACCCGCAACAGATAAAATTGAGCCTCTGGATCCATATGAGGCCTGTGTGTCTCTGTGTGAGTGTATGCCAGTGGAATGCTACATCATTTTGAATTCATACATTCCATGTTGGGGGGATTCTATTAGAGGAACACTGCAGAATACTGACATTTTTATGTTCCATTGTAAACAGACCTGCTACTACATGGGTAGAAAGGCTAATGAGTGACAAGTAGAAACCATCTGTGGAGGGACTTTGACATTTCCTAAAAAATATTTCATTACATTTTTGGTGTCCTGTGATCTTTTAGAGTTTTTTAATTTGTCCAACCCATTTTAATGTGCAACAAGATCCTTAAGGATGTAGGGTACTGGTGGATACTTGCACTTCCAGGGGCTGTAAGGCTCATTCCCATGAGCATGTGGGTATCCACCAGTACCCCACACCCTGTCAGGGCTTATACTGTTTACATAAGGTATGGGTGGGGAGCTGTGTAAGAAAACAGTTACTCACTGTAGTAATGCTGTTTCTTCTTAGGATCCATCAATAATATTCACAAGCTGCAATCAGTCCACTGAATTGAGTTGACCCAGAGATAGAATTTATTCTAATTATGGAATTTAGAATTAGAATCAAGTTCAAACATTGCACTGTGGTCGCCTTCTCCTAACTGCCTAACGTCAGATTTGTTTCTAAAGCTAGTGGGAGCTAGAACACTAAAACTAGGTAAATGGCTACCAACATTTTTTTCATAAGTTTTGATAAAAGTTTGAAAAATAGTAATCAACTAAAAGCAGACACAGAGAACGATATTGCAGACTTTTAATTAAGCCACTTACATAGAACTGTAAACACCCTGTAATAAGTAAAGCTTGAGCCCATAAACAATATGATCCTTGTCTGAACTTGTTTCCAGGTTCTGGATGAGAGACAGGGTAAGGGATTGTGAATACTACTGATGAATCCTGTAAGAAAAAACACACTATTACAGTGAGCAATTTTTCCTTCTAACCCCAGGAATCCATCAGTACATATTCACGAGCTGCAGACTCCATAGCAGTACCTTGGGAGGCTGGGTCCAGAACCTATTTGGGAAAAAGGTTCTGCAAGACAGCAGAGTCAAAGCTGGCATCTCTCCTGGACTGTATGTCTAGACAGTAATGATTTGCAAAGGTGTGTGCTGTCTTCTAGGTAGCTGCTTTACAAATCTCTTGAAGGGTAATGACCTTTGCTGCTGCCACAGAGGCAGAGGTTCCCCTTGTAGAATGTGCCCTCAGTTCTTTGGGTGGGGCAATTGCCAACTTTCTCGTGATGGAATTGAATACTGAGACTGTCCAATGTGAGATAGTTCTCCAACTTGCTGCTTTTATCTTTCCCCACCTCACCACAGGTGATAAAAGCTGAGTGCTGTTGGACCTAGCATCATATGTGCAGTACAGGTAGTGATCCAGTGCCTTCTTTATGTCCACAGAGGAACATTTCTTCCCTGTATTTGACTGCTCGGTAAAAACACAAGAAGGGCAACTGGCAGACTTGGGAGGAAGTCTGACACCACCTTGAGAAGAAATTTTCTATTGGTCTTGAGAACTACCATATCCCTATGGAAGAGTATGTATGTATTTATTTGTATGTAGTTTGGATCTGTGCAGATGTCACAGCCACTAGGAATATTGTTTTCCAAGTGACATATTTGAGGTCAGCAGTAGCTGTAGGCTCAAAGAGAGCTTCCATATGGTCAATGCACATATTTAGGTCCCAGGAAGGGACAGGATCCTTCTGATTAAGGCCTTTAAACAATCTTTTGCAAATAGGTTGTAAGGCCATCTCTCTAAGTTAATGGAACGAATGGTGTTTGGCCAGTTGTATAGTTACTTAGAAAAATATTCAAAATTGACTAAATACTCAACATGGCTTTAGGGCAGGTTATTCAACTTGCACTGTGCTTGTGGACTTTGTTGATAAAGTGACAGTGGCCTTGGATAAGGGAGAGTCCATGGGCGCAGTGTTTGTTAACCTGTCCAAAGTTTTGATTTGGTCGAGACTCACCACCATTTATTGTATGAGAGGATGGAGAGGATTGGTATAGCCCCTAGGTCATTATTATGGTTTAAATCATATTTGAGTAAAAAAGAAAACAAGTGAGTAATAAATGGTCAATTTTCTGAAGTAGGTGGTATACTAAGAGGTGTCCTCAAGGTTAAATTTTGGGGCCATTATTGTGTTTGTTATATATTAATGAATTACCTACCAAAATAAATAATACACAAATCAGGTTGTATGCAGATGATACAGTACTTTTAGCATCAGCCAAATCTCAGAATGAAATGATGGTTAAATTACAGATGGATTTTGATGTTCTACAGGATTGGTTTTCCAGCTCTAAATTAGTGATAAGTGATAAAAAACTCAAGTTATGTTTTTTAATAATAAAAAAGGTTAATAAAAACAGATCAGAGACAAGTAAATACTAATGAGGAATGGAAAAATGATAAGCACAGATCAATATAAATATTTAGGTGTAGAGATTGATTATACTTTATCTTTTTCAGCTCATATTAGTAATAAAATAAAGAAAATTAATAATAAGATAGGGGCATTATGTAGGTCTTCAAGGATATTAAATCTACAAACCTGGAGGTTAATTGCAAATCAATTAATAATGCCTGTATTAGAATATGGAAATATGGTGTATAATTTTGCAGGTCAAACACATTTAAATAAATTAGTCATATCATATAATCAATTGGCAAGATTTGTCCTGAACTGTAGCTATAATACTCATCATTGCATTTTGTATAAAGACCTAAAGTGGGACAGTTTATCAGTACGATTTAAAAACAATATTCAGTATTTATCTATAAAATAATAAATGGGATGATTGATGGAAACATGGAATTGCCTTCTGTTAGTAATATTATACATATCTTTTAAGGGATGTAAAGCATAGAGGTTACACTTTTCCAAAACTAATACAAGATATGGTACTATGACTCTTGAGGCTTAGACTGCAAATATTTGGAATAATATTCCCCTGAATAAGGAAGGAAACTAAACTATCCCAGTTTAAATTAGGATTGAGCACTGTGTTTTATGATGAATGTACTTGTTTTTAAATGTGGATAAATGTGTTAGTTGTTGGTCTGATTGAAGATTTCTGTCTTGTATAATGTCAAAATTATTTATTAGTTGTTTTATGTAAGTTTGAATTTTGCATAGTAATTTGTTCTTGATACAGGACAACTTTGAAAATAGGTCTATGACCTAAAGTTTGCATCCTGTATAAAAATAAACATTTTACTACTTCTACTACTGCCAGAGACTTTTCCTTGCCAGCTGATGCGTAAGCTGAAACTGCTACCAAACGCACCTTCAGGGTGGAGGGCCTCAGGTCTAGGGACTGCAGGTGCACAAGTTAATCCACTGCTGTAGACAGGCCTGCCTGCATAAGGATTATCCTTCTGGGAGCACACCAGAATGAAAATGTCTTCTGTTTTGAAAAATATGTTTTACTTGTTGCTGGTTTTCTAGATACCTCTAACACTCTCATTATGTACTCTGATATGTTTAGGCTAGATAACTATAGCTCTTCAAGAACAATGCCCTCAGACATAGGGTTCTGAGATCTGGGAATGTTAGCATGCCCTGAGATCGGGTCAGCAAGTTGTGTCTCATGGCAGATTGACTGGAGACTGGTTGATGGGCCAGAAGCATGAGTACCAGGCCTTCCTGCCAGTCCTCATACTATCAGAATCATTGTTGCTTTCTCCTCCAAGCTTTATGAGCACCCTTTGCAGGAGTGGAAATGGAGGGAGGCATATCGGAACTTCCTTGTTAAGTCCAGGACCAGGGCATCCTCTGGGACTGTCCCATTGCTGGGACCTGCAACAAAAATGTGGGAGCTGGTTGTTCTCCCAGAAAGCAAACAGATCTATTCTGGTGTACCCCATCATCTGAACAATGATACTAGTACCTGCTGGTTCAGAGTCCACTTGTGGTTTCCCTGGCTGATTCTGTTGAGGGAGTCCGCCAGGAGACTGTCTTTCTCTGGCAGGTGTACTGCATGTAGCTATACACCTAGGGAGTAGTCCAGGTTCCAGATCTTCATTGCTTCTGTACATAGCCCTGAGGGTCTTGTTTCTCCCTTCTTGTTTATGTGTTACATTGTTGTGGTATTGTCTGTTTGGATCAGGACAGTCTGACTCTCAATCTGGGAGAAAATGCTTGTATTGCTAGGAACACTGTTCTGAGCTCCAGGAGGCTGATACATTCCTGAATCTGTTGTGTGCTCCAACTGCCACTCACCATGAGATCCTCTAGGTGGGCACCCCACCCAAGGAGTGAGGCATCAGTTGTGAGGATACCTGTTGGGGATTGCTGGAGCAAGGGAATATCTCTCTGAAGTTGTCCTCTTCTTTCCACCATACTAGTGCCCTTAGCAAAGTTTTGTAACAGACCCTAGTGTGGATACAGGATCCCACCTTTGGGACCAGTGGTCCCATAAGTAGTGCTGAATGTCCCTAATCTGGAACCTGGCCCCTACTACCACTGCTATGGAAGAGACCATCTGTCTCAGCAACTGCAGAATATCCTTGCAGGTCTTGGCTGGCCAATTCTGAAGGACTTTTTAATACTTATATGTTATTATTTTTCATGAAATAAAACAAGCATTCATATCCAGAATCTCTTACAGATACAAACATGGCAAAATGCAGTGGCAGGGGTTGATAAATTCCGGATAGCATTACTACATGTGCAAGGAAATGCATATTGCAAATAAGTACATAATTTGAAAAGATGAGCTAGTTCTGCCAAGGACAAGGATGCTGCAAGTATTGAAGAGCTGCAAGATAAGACTGTGCCATCCACCTACTGGACGGATGTCATCTAATAAACTGTATTTAAATGAGGTATATCATAGCATGCACTAGAGCTCCATTAACAGCCCAGTCTAACAAACAACATAAGAAAAACCTAAGTTGTACAATATGTACTAAACGAATAAATAGTACTTAGGGGAGAAAAGGTCAGTGTAATATAACTAGCAAGGGTATTATGTTAGAAAAACAGTTGTACTGGTATCTGTCACAGTGTGTAGGAATAAACTTCAGACGAGGCAAATTTACAGATTTAAAACACACAGTGGTGTGATATTTATTTTCAAAAGTTCGAAAAACAATGAATGAAAACAAAAATAGCAAAGAAAATCACTACTTAACATCAGTAGATTCTCACATAATACAGTCCTGGATCTTAGAGCTACGAAGACCCTTTTCATCTGCATTCAAAAACTTGTTACAGTAGCACCTCTCTCCTTCGCTCTCAAGATTGAGCTCCACTGGACTGATTGAACTACGCTCAGTGAAGAGGCTTTATATCTTTGGTGGGGTCAACTGACTGAGCCCTTTCTGTTTACATGTGTGGACATGCTGTTTAAAAACCAAGGGGGTTAAGGGACTTCCTGGTTCAGTTAAAGATACAGTGTTTATCGCTACAGATATTGACTCTATAGCTCAGATCCACAGTGACTAAACACTTTTATAAAACATCACCACCTTCTACAGTAACAGATTAATAGTGTGAATGTATGAAAATACCTTAAGGATTTCTTATAACTGTACTAATCATGAGAGTATTATTTTATTTGGTTTCTGAATCCTTTTTATTTAAAAGGCTTTATTAACTGTATGTATTCCTATTTAAAATAGCCTTCATGGTTTTTGTTTTGTACACAAAATGCACTTATGCACTTTACACAACACTCTCCAGGTGTTTGTCACCATTCCAGTGACTGGATGGATGGAAATGGAAAAGAATGAAAAAGAGAACTAGTAGGAAGTTTAGTAGACCCAGTAAAGAGCTACAGTAGGTGGCCAACCTAGGGTGGGGTGGGGAGAAGAAAAGCAAAGAGAAAAGCATTAACTGTTGTGCAACAGAAGTTTTGGTAGCTAGGAAATAAGGAGATAGAAAAGTGGTTCATCAGTCACAGCTGAGGGTGTAGCCTAACTCTGCTGCAGTGTCTGTAAACAAACACAGCAAAAGTTCCAATGGAAAAGTAAAGCTTTTAGGTTTAAACTAGTCCTTCTGAATCTTAGTTATTGCATGCTGCGCTGTAGCTGTTCAGAGTCCGCCATTCTGTAACTATCTGAAAGTAACAAATACCTAAACATTGTTCCAAAAACAAGGAGAATTATGTGAGGTCTTCTTCTTCTTGAGGGTAAGAAGGAAGGTGCCATTTTGAGACACACTCTGGCATGTGTTTTTTCTGTAGTCCATCTGTAACAGCTAAATCTTTTTAACATAGAAGCATTTTAAACAGAATAAACAAATATAGGAATGGATATCAGCCCTCAGCAATCCATAAAGATCCTCAGTTCACATAAAGAATTATGACCCTTCCTGATCGGCCCCAGACCCCTATCCCTTACTAGAAGGAAGTGAGACCTGCTCACAGCATCTCGGTTATTTTCATCGGATTTGCATTCAGTCCCATGGGCAGTACATTTCTGCTGATGCCAGATACAGTTTTATCTGCATCTTCTGGATCAGTATAAACATAGATTCTGCCCCCATAAATTATTTTCAGCCTAGCTAGAAGCATCAGCACATGCTGTATTCCTAATTCTCTTAGGTTGTTGTCTGACCCCATTGAATGCCTTCCTTCTTGACCAGATGGAGAAGAGGCATATGACTGTACCCTGCCACTTCAAGGGCTTGGCATGTTGGATTATTTAAAGCATCTTGTCCCTCTCAGTTTTATCTGCTAGGACTATCATGACTGTCCAAGGTGGGGGTCAGCTCCCAAGGTATGGCAAGTGGTAATTCTGTACAGTTTTTTTACATGAAAGCCCTGATAGTGTAGGTGATCAGTTATCCATTATTGGATAAATACTTTAAATATCCTCTTCTCCTGCATCCTCTGTCATTCCTCCCATTCTAATATACGAAGCCTAGGCTTCATTTTCTAGATGGTCCAGTCACAGTCTGAGAACCGAGTTTTCTTGAACAAGACCAGCTGCAGTGGTAAGGGCTTTAGCCCGAGTCGAGGGTAACTTTTAGATTCTTCCTGCACCTGATTACTATGGCATACAACGTGTTTACTTTGCCCATAAGGGCTTCTAATTTAGCATCCATCAACTGTATAGCAAGCAAAGTTGCATTACGTAGGCTGTGTGAGGTTGGCTGTCAGTGTGGAAGTTGATAGCATGCTGCTGAAAGCAATGCCGGTTTTCAGTCTGGCTCCTTTGTTTGCTCTTTCTCCATGTGTGTTTTCATCCCACGGTGCGATTTTGGTATCAAACTGATCAGCGTCGAGCAAGGCTCCTGATTTTGTAGTAATAATTAACGCTTTTAAAATGAATGGTTGTTTTCAATGAATTAGCACAGGTCTGATATGGAGTTGTATGTGACAAGCACATGCATCTGCTCAGTTTGACAAGTTGGATCCGCCACCCCAACTCTGAAGGATTTTGCAGTGGAAATTAGATTTGATATCTTTGCTTGTGGAAGAAAGGCCTTCCCTGCAGGGTAATTTGAACTGGTATTGGCAGTTCACTAGCCTGAACCTGAGATACTGTCTGTGAGTGGGTCTGACTGGGACAAGGAAATAGACATTCCCAGACAGTGTCCCAACTGCAGAGACGGTATCACTGAGCCCAGTGTAACCTTTAGGAATCTTTCCTTTTCATGTGTTTGTTCATATATCTCAGGTCTAAAATGGGTCTTCATTCCACATTTTCCAGTGGATAGGAAATATCTTGAGAAGAGACCCTTACCCCATTGTGTGGCAGGGACTTTTCCACCGCTCTTGCTTGCAGTAGTTTCTTTACCTCCAGCTCCAACAGGATTTTGTCTGTTGGGGTGTGAGGTGGGACAGCTCTGGGTTCTGCAATTTTGGGAATTTTCTGAACTGACAAACTGTGGTTTATTACTCCCAGGGCCCATTTGTTCATGGTAATTTTGGTCATTCCTGGAAGTAGTGAGCCAACCTTTACCCACTGACAATGGTTGGGCTACCTGGACAGAACTGTCAAAGGTTTTGCTTCTGCTGAGGCTTAGGGGCAGGTGTTGCAGCTCCACACCTAGTGCCCTTTCTACCCCTGTCCCTAAAGTAATCTCATTAGGGTGGATACACATAAAGAGCATAAGACCTTTGGTAGTAACCCCTAACTCTGCCTCCCTTTCATTAGACCTGTAGGAAGTGGAAGCATTTTCTTTCTCAGTGTTGCTCCTGTAGATGGTTTTGTACTCTTCCACCTTTTTCATATATGCCTTTGTCTTGTCACTAAACAGGAATTTCCCTCAAAGAGACATCTATAGTTTTTCTGTGTATCGTCCTGGTATAGGATGGTAGCCTAAGCCAGGCAAACTTACTTAAGGATACTGCATGGGCCAAGACCCTTGAAACAGTATTGTTAGTGTCTACCAAGTCCTGTGCTAAGTCACCACTTGATTTCTTACTCAGTGCCAGTACTGGGTTCCAAAGTGTCTTCTGGTACAAAGCTGTGTATATCAGAAAAGCTGCTTGCTCAAGAAGTAAGATGATGTATACACTTTCTTAGCTTTGGTATCCAGCTTTCTGGAATCCTTCTCAGGAGGCTGAGCCAAGAAAGGCCTTTTGCTTTCTTACATACAGCAGGCTGAACAACTCCTTCTTGATCAGGGTGGGACTACAGGTGTTCAACCCCTGCCTGTCCACCTGATGCTTCTTTTCAATTTTCTTGTCAATGCCAGAAACTGAGGTATGTGCTAACATGATTTTGGCAGTGGCTGTCATAAGGGATTTGTGGAGGGGAAGCAACCTTCTTGGGAGCCAGATCCATTGTGTCCGTGAACTCAGCCTACTCTTATCTTCCTCAGCTTCATGGGAGGGAACACTGATGGTGTTTACTATTTGCCTTACAAAGGAACAGTGGAATGTATAATCCTCAGAAGGCCTGAGAAGAGAGCCAAATTCCTGCTCAGGGGAACAATCTCTTTCCAGAGACTCCTTCTCCTCATCTTCATAATATATCTTCTTCCTCCACGGGCATTTTGTATGGAACTGAAGCCGGGGCAGGCATATTCATAAAATTGCCCATAGCCTCGAAAGCCTGTAAAATTGCCATGGTTTTGTCTTGCCCTCTACTGAGGGCATTGATCTTGAGTCAACTGTCTGCTCCCTTCCTTTTTCGGGAGTTACAGAGACATGTTTTTTTTTTTCTCTGCAGACGTTTCCAGTTCTTGCTCTGAGGTCCTTTTACATTTGTGCTTGCCATCACTGGGCTTGGGGTTCCCCTTTGGACACCTTAGGTTCTACGCTTACCTTTAGCTGCTGTCTTTCTGATACTAAGAGCTTTTTCTTTCTTTTTCATCCCTTTGACAGGGACTGAAGTTTATTATGAGGGGCAGGACCCTCATATGAGCCTGTGGTAGGTGACATGGAAGCAGACTGAGAAGCCATAAAGTCTTCTCTTTTCTTTTGTGTTTTACTGACGAAATGTTTTACTAGAGTTTATAAGTTAAAAATCATAGTCAGGACTAAGGCACTGTAGGCAAAGTGCATGGCAGTCTGCCTTTGCCAGGAGCTGAAAACAATTTGTATAATTTTTTAAACCTGTTCATAGATCTGTCAATTATGCCAAAGACTGAAACACCCAATGAAAATGTATCTGTTCTAAAAATATTAAAATAATTTTAATAAGCCCAAAGTATACGAAAGGGCTTTAAATGATAATTTTCTGGTTTGGTTTCCCCTTTAATGCAGAACTACTATTTTTATTTTTACCTCGGAACTAATAAACAGAGACTGAGGTAAGGCATCAAAATTTAAACTTTAAAAGGATGATCCACTCGGTTCCTCAGAGATGGAACCAGTGCTACTGCACTTCAAACCTCTAACAAAATTAAAAGTAAGGACAATTAAAGCAATATTTAATAATTTTAACTGGTTTCCCAAAGACAGGAACCACACTATTTCTTACAACTTTCTCTGATTCCTGGGAACCGATCAAAACCAGAGAAAATATTAAAATATACAATAAGCAAAAATAACACCCTTACTAATGCAGAGTATCAAAGAATAATTCAAGTTAATAAAACTAAAATAAAATAAATTGTTAAACCATTCTGAGGCTAGAAGAGTGGAGCAGTACTTTGAGGCGACTGCTTTCTTCAGCGGAGAAACAAATCTGAAGTTAGGCAATTAGGAGGAGGGTGACCACAGTGAAGAGTTTGAACTTGAATCTAATTCTAAATTCCATAATTAGCATAAATTAAGTCTCCAGGGCAACTCAATCCAGTGGATTGATTATAGCTTGTGAATATATATACTGATGAATTCCTGGGGTTATAATTAAGCAATAATGCATGCAGGAAGTATGTGTCATTCTGAGATGACGTCACTCTTTGAGTGGTTGGGCAAGAGGCCATAGGCCACGATGTCCAACATCCAAGAAGTGACATTATCCCAGTACAACACACACCCTGGAGTGCATTATTGCTATTATACAATGGCTTGATTGTAAAGAAATGAAGACAAAAGATTTAGAAATATTGTATATGCATTTTCAGTTTAGGTTTCAGGAGTAAGAATAAGAAAAAAGTTCTGACTTACCGCTTTGGCCAGCAGGTAGTATTGTAGACTGTCACAGTACAGCTTTGTATCACCCACCCCGCATCTTGGAATTGCAACTTGATCCTCTCTGTAGGGAAAGTCCTCAACACACAGACAGACACACACACCAGAGAAAAGGACAGTCAGCTGTTATAAAATTTAATTTATTTGTTTATTTTTATTTGTCTCCACATGTTGAGCTGGAGTGGTGGAGTGTAAACCTCTCGAATTAAATACCAACCCTGTTTTTCTAGCCAACACAGGAAGCTGTGCAATGATCCTGCCCTGAAAACTGTTTTTCTTACCTTTACAATAACTACAACTTTGTTGTGAGGAGATTTGTTTTTCTTTGCCACCAGCCAACCAATAAATAGGGATCACGACGAGGCAGTTAAACTCTGCAATCAGTCCCCTGCTTTCTTTAGGGTTGTAGTGTCTTCTACTTCTTCTGGTACAGTCGACACATTGACACTTACTAGGGTTACATGAGTCTGTGATCAATTACCTTGTCTTGATTCCAGGTAATCAGTCACCAATTCCATACCCATTTACATGAAAATGGTTTGATATCTTTTATTGGACCAACATAGATGTAACAAAAAGAACAAAGTGCTTAAGCTTGAACTAACAAAGTCCTTCCTCGAAGCTTATGACAGTTATTCAGAAACTGACAAACTAATAACACCCAGATCATACATAAAAAGCATTTGTCAATGCCAAATGTTTCCTTCCTGGTATTAGCATTGAAATGCAGGAGTTAGACAGATGGCAGAGTAGGAATGGCAGTGAAGTATTGAACTTCATGCCAACCCACCTCACCCTGCAGAGATGGACAGGCACTGGATATGCATTTGGGTTGTCACCTATAATGTTCATGCCATTTCACCTCATCTTATCCTGCAGACACTGACAAGTGTTGAGGTGTGCCTGGGGTCTTTGGCTTTATAGTCACCCCACTCCATAAGGACATACATGAGAAATGGGTGCAATATAGGAGAATGGGATGCACTCTGGGGCCGAACAGTCCAGGGAACACCTTGAAGCCTGTCCCTGGCTGCAAAGGGGTGGGGTGGAATGTGGGATGGCATTAGTCGGCAATCCAAAGGCACACCCCTGATGCCTGTCAGTCTGTACAGGTTGGGATGTTGTGGTTGGAAATCCTAATGCCCCAGGCATTTGTTGGTATTTGCACTACAGATTTTTAACATGGCCTTTTTGTGACCCCCATCTCATGAAATCTTTTGGGACCTCTTCTCATGAACAGTGATACTGTGATTTTGTCAATGTGTCCCGAACTTTGAGTTTCCACAGCGACAGTGCCATTGTGCCCAGATTAATGAAAACACAGATCGGGTAGGATGTGAAGAATGACAACTGTACCATTCTTAGGGAGGTGTGAAGAGATGGCAATGTTGAAAATCTGTAGTAAAATATTAAAATGCTCAAACTTCTGAGCGTATGTGGAAACTGCGCAACACATGTGCGTAATACAGTCATTTAGTGGAATTATTTCACCAAATTTTCAACATAGCATTTTGTGACCTCTGCTCATTTACACTGTCACTATGATTTTCTTAATCTGTCCAAAATTGATTTCCCACAGCAACCGCGCTATTCTAAGCCAGATGTATAAACGATATTTCGGGTCGGATGTGAAAATGACAGCTGTACTGTTCATAAGAGGTCTGTAAAATGCTAGTGTTGAAAATCTGGAGTGAAAATACTACAGATTTCGGGAGTTATGAGGGTGTGTGGAAACTGCACAACGATGCTTGTAACACAGTCATTTTATGGACATTTGTCAAATTTTCAACATAGGCATTTTAGGACCTCTGCTTATGAACAGAGTCACTGTGATTTTACATATGAACAAAGAATCTGCCAGCAGAACACAGCAATTGGTCTATCTATGTCTGCCAGTATGTAGCTAGTACCCTAGATTGCAGCTTCCCAGCCTCCTCCCTCTCAGTTCCTCCCCGTTTGTCCCAGCCCCTGCCCCCTGACTGTCCTCTTCTTTATCCCACTCCTTCTTAAATTTATTGACTGGGGAGGTAGTAACAACAAAATGGAAGGGACCTGGGGTAATCATATCAGATGACCTTAAGGTTTGCAAACAATGTGAGAAGGCAGGGAGGGCTGGGGTATACTGGGATGTATAGGGAGAGCATCACCAGCAGAAAACAGGAAGTTCTTATCCTCTGTACAGACAGTTGGTGAGACCCCACCTGGAGTATTGCGTGCAGTTCTGGAGACTCCATCTCTGCAAGGACATAGACAGGATAGAGGCAGTCCAGAGGAGAGTAACTAAAATGGTGCAGGGTCTGCAAGAGAAGCCATAAGAGGAGAGACTAAAGGAGCTTAATAGGTATACCCTTGAGGAAAGGAGTGAGAGGGTGGACATGATAGAAAGTTTTAAGTACCTCAGTGGAATCAACAAAGTCCAAGAGGGTAGCATCTTTCAGAAAAGAGATGTGCAAGAACAAGGGGACAGTTTAAAGATAATGGAGGCGGTTCAGGGGCAATGTGAGGAAGTATTTTTTCACAGAGAGGGTGGATGCATGGAACAGCCTTCCTGAGCAGGTTGTGGGGTCTAAAACTGTGGGAGAATTCAAGAATACATGGGACAGACATAATTCAATTCTTGTAAGGAGTAAGAAGAAATAGGCTGTTGGTTAACTAGGATCTGCAGCTTATCCTGTAGGTAGGAAATGGGCAGACTAGGTGGACCAAGCAGTCCTTATCTGCTGTCAAAGTCTATGTTTCTATGGCTGTCCTACATGTTACCACCCCTCTGGCAGTGAATTCCAACTAGACACCACCCTCTCAGTGAAGTAGTGCCTCTTCAGTTCCCTCTTGAAACGTCCCCTTCCAACCTTAGTCCATGCCCCCCTCATCTCTTCCACTCCTCAGTTAAACACCCCTCAGTGCTAGGTTTATTTAACCCCCTCCAGTATTTAAACGCTTCAGTCATATCCCCATCCCTCTCTCTCCTCCAGTGTGTACATGTCCAGCTCCTTCTGCCTAACTTCATATTCTTTCCTTCCATCCCTTTAACATTTTGTTGCCCTCCTCTGCACTCCCTCCAGTAACTTTATATCTCTCCTCAGGTATGGCCTCTAGTATTGCACACAGTACTCTAGGTGCGGTCTGACCAATGATCTGTAGAGAGTAGGATCACATCCTGTGTCTGGATGAACCCCCTTGCGATGTACCCCAGCATCCTGTTTGCCTTCGCTGCTACTCTCCTGCACTGGGCCGAGTTGTTCATGCTCCCAGTTACCAACACCCCAGGTCCTTCTCCTCCACTGTGGTCCCCAACCAATAGTCCCTCTTCTGGTTCTTCACCCCAGTGCATCACCTTACACTTCTTTGCGTTGAATCCTAGCTGCCACTCACCGACCATGTCTCTAGTTTGATTAGGTCCCCTGCAGTTTTTCCCATCTGTCCTCTTCATCCACCACTGGCCCCAATTTGGTATAATCTGCGAAACAGACTAACCTTGCTCCACTCCATGTGCTATATCAGAGATAAAGAGCCTAAATAGCACCGGGCCCAGCACTGACTCTCGACACCCTGCTTGTCACTGCTCTGGGTTCCGAGCTCCCCACCACCACCACGCTCTGCACCCTCCCTGTAACCAGTTCTCTATCCATTTAGTCAGCATTTTTCCCACCCCCACTGCCGTCAGCTTCCCCCAGTCTCCTATGAGGCACTGTATCAAAGGCTCACTGAAGTCCAAGTACAGGACATGTACCGCATGGCCCCAGGCTAACTCCCTTGTCACCCAGCCATAATACTCTATTAGGATGGTTTGACAAGACCTCCTGAGACGAACCCATGCTGCCGCCCATCTTGGAGGCCATTACTCTAGGAATGCCACCAGCTTTTCCTTCAGTATCACCTCCATAATCTTACCCAGTATGGACGTGAGACTCATCGGCTGATAATTTCCTGGCTCCTCCCTAGGCCCATTCTTGTGTATGTGCACCACATGGGCCACCCTCTCTAGTCCTGGGGCACACACCCCATTTCCAGGAGGTGTTGAACAGATCTGCCAGGCTCAGCCAACAGGTCCGCCTATCTCCTCAGCACCCTGGGGTGGATGCCATTGGGACTTGGTGCCTTGCCCACCCTTACTGCCCTCAGCCCCTGTAGCACCCTACTCCTGTGATCACTTTTTCCGTCACCTCCTCCCCATTTCCCCACCCCAGCCCATTCTGGTAGTGGACCATCCTCTCCTTAGTGAAAATGGAGCAGAAGTACTCATTTAGAATTTCCACTTGCTCCTCACCCTTTTCCACCCAATCCTCTCCCGCTTTATCCTCACAATATGTTCCTTACACTTCTTCTTTCCCGGACATACCTAAAAAGTCCTTTTCCCTCCTTTTATGCCCTGCAGACCTCAATTCCCTGAAACCTTAGTTTTTTCACCCTCCTCACCACCTCCTTGACCAACTCCCGAAGATTCCTTATCCTCCTTCAAGACAACATAAAAGTCTTGCTGTATTCTGACTATATGCAGTTAGCCCCAGCACTTGAACTGCTCCAGAGAGGAAAGAGTTAACTCTATGCAGAAGCATAGAACGTTGAGCTTCGAGATCGGTTTTCAGACATCTGTCTCTCGCATTTCCGCAGTGTCCGCCAGATTTCTTAGTCCGCCTTACTGTGACGCCGCATCGGAGATCCCTCCAGCGCTGGGTTCGCTTTAGTTTGAATCGGCAGTTTTTTCAACTGCAGTCCTCATCCTATCGGTATTCTTACCTCTGTCTTAGTAAGTGGTAGTGGTAGGTAGTGTTTTTTGTTAATTTGACTAGAAATTGTTTTGTTTTAGATTCTTTTCCGTCGGTCCGTTTAGAACCAAAATCAATTGTAATTTGTATTTATTTGTGTTCATTTTGGTTTCCGGTACTTATCGGTTCCTAAAAAATCTGGTTTGTGGGATTTTTTAACTGACCCGTGACATGGTTGGAACCTATGTTTTCAGTTGCCTGGCTTACGCTGCATAGAATGACTTTTTGGTAACATTAGGCATGTCTGAGAAACCAAAAAGAAAACCAGTCCACTGGGTTTCAGCACTGTACCAAGTGTAAGGAGGCCTTTGCTAAGGCCGATCCTCACCTCGTCTGTGCATATTGTCTGGGGTTTGACCACCTCAAAAAGACCGCAGATTTGTAAGAACTTTCACAAAGCCACTCTTGAAAACTCTTTGACTAGGCTGAGGGAGGGAGGCTGAGAAGTCCGCTGACCCGATGAGCCAGCCCGTTCGTTGTGGCCGAACTCTGAGGAGGTGCCCACTGACCTGGGCGATACCTTTTCGGGCAGAGGAGAGCTGACCAGCAGAGTCGGTTCCTACTAAGAGAAAACGAATCAGCTGGTTCGGATCCAAACCCACGCTCCGACCACTGAGGGAGATAGCGGTGGTGATTTCTGTCAGCAGTCGCTTTTGCCTGGTTCCAACTGAACCAACATCAGTTGAAATGCGATCGGTTCGGTCGGGAAGTTTGTGCCTCAGAAATTGAACCAGAGGCATATTATGAGGGTGATTGGGAGGAGGAAGAAGATGACAAAGAAGGAGAGATTGCAGGCCTAGAAGAGCCAGTAGAGCCTGACATCTCCCCAGACAGGCCTTCCAGTGTTTCCTCCCAGGCTTTCTGAGTCCCCCTCCGCTTCTCGTTTTACAAGAAGGTGGCTGAGACTCTTCAGCTTCTTATGGAGGAACTGATCAGGATCAGGAGGAACCTGATTATATGGAAATGATGGATGTTCCAGAGTCAAAAGAGTGCCTGTCCTTTGCATAAATCTCAGGAAACAGACACAGAAAATAATGTCATTTCCTACTTGCATTCCTCCTGTGGATAAAAATGGACAGGAGATATGTCTATCAGGTCTTGGTAATGGAATTCTTACAGCACACTGCAGCCATGTTGGAGTAGTGCAAGCTGCAGCCTGTAACAAGGCTAATATTCCCCTGGCATCTCACCCCTCAGATAAGGATTCCAGGAAAGTGGATGCCATGGCCAAGAAACAGTACTTGGCATCTTCTTTGGGGCTCAGGCAATCAAATTACATGGCATATACAGCCAGGTACCAGAAATCGATGGGATACGGTTCTGGAGTTGGTTAGGAATGCCCCTTCCCAGCTAGCCAAGGACCTGGAGCAGGTGGCTGTGAATGGTATAGAGGCATCACAAGTTCAGTTTCATGCTACTGTGGACTCAAATGATGTCCATTCTAGAGTCATGGCTATACCTATCTCCATGAGGAGGTTGGCTTGACTTAGATGTACCAGTCTTTCACAGGATACCCAGATTAAGGCCATGGATTTTCCTGTAACTTGTAATTCTCTGTTTGGTGAGCAGAGAACTACATGAAGAAGATGGACGAATATAGGACCACAGGGTTCCCACTGTCTGAAAATATAGGGTGGTGGCAGTGATGATCGAGTCCAAATGTGCATTATTTTTCTGGACTCATATATGCACTGTACATGTGCATAAGTAGATTTTAAGTAAAATATAGTGGACTGGTATCAGAAAAGGGGTAGTAGTGCAATAAAGGATGAGAATAAAAGACAATTTTGGAGGATTTTATAACAAACAATCAGTAATGGATAAAAATATAGGGTGGTGGCAAAAAATATAGGGTGGTGGTAAAAAATATAGAGTGGTGGTAAAATATAGGTGGTGGCCCACTGCACAAATATAATGAATGGGGAACACTGACCACCTACAGGAGTGCTGTAGCTAAAGAAAAGCAGACCACTCCTCAGAAGCAGCAGTTTAGGGCAGGGAAGGCCTTTTCATAGGCCTTTCTACCACGCTCAGGCCTCCTCCTCTTCTTTTCAACAGAGGGTTTTTTAGGGAAGAGGCAGGTGTGGGATGACTAGGACCCCATCATCCACGCAGTCTAAGCCCCTGCTAGGCAGACACCCTGAGGTGTCAGTCAGGGTCAGCCTCCCATTTCCAGTAGGGGGCAGGCTGGCTCACTACTCCCAGGCTTGGGCCTATTACTTCAGACAAATGGGTCCTGGAAGTAGTGAGCCAGGGACTTGTTCTCAGTTTCAAAAGGTTCCCAAAATGAGAGCAAGGTCCTTCAGTCCTCCCTCTCCTTGGAGACAAAGACCTTAAAGGCAGAAGTCTTCTCTCTTTGGCTTCTGCAGCAGTAGAGGAGGTACCTTTGTCACGGGAAAAGGACTGTATTCCAGATACTTCCTTACCCCCAAAAGACAGGGAGTGGTGACCATCCTAGATTTAAGGGACCTGAATAAACATCTGACAAAACCAAAATTTAAGATGGTGACTTGGGAGTAATTCTTCCCTCTGAGACCAGGAGCCTGGCTAGCTTCTCTGGATCTCAAGGATGCCTACTTCCACATACCTATCAGACATTACCACAGAAGTACCTCAGGTCTCAAGTTGCCCTCAGGCCATTACCAATTCAGAGCTATGCCTTTCGGCCTAACATCTGCTCTAAGGTGTTCACCAAGTGTCTTGCAGTATTGGTGGCATTCCTCAGGAGACAGGGTATCCTTCTGTCCCATACCTGGACGATTGGCTCTAGTGGGCCAGTCCTCAGACCAAGTCAGTTCAGCCTTAGAGGTTACTCAAAGACTTCTAGAACTTGGGCTTCATTCTGTAACTAGAAAAGTCTGTTCTGGAACCAGCCCAGTTTCTCGCCTTCATAGGGGTGGAAATAGACACTATTCAGGCTAAGGCATTTCTCCTCTCTCAAGGGTTCAGTCCCTGGTCACCCTGGCTTCCTCTTTTCATCCTCTAGTTTCTCATCCAGCCAGTCACTTTCTACAGTTGCTGGGCCACATGGCAGCATCCACAGCTGTGGTCAGGGAGCAAGGTTTCAGGTGAGAGATATTCAGTTTCATCTCAGATCTTATTGGTCTCAGAAAAGAGACCTCTCTCCAAATTGGTTCCAGTGTCTCAGACTCTAGTACAGGCCCTTCAGTGGTGACTGAAGGAGGACAATCTTCGACAAGGTGTCCCATTTATCAGTCAGACTCCTTCAGTGATTCTCACCACAGATGCCTCTCTATTAAGTTGAGGGGCTCACCTAGATCAGCTTACAACTCAAGGAACCTGGTCACACCAGGAGTCCCTCCTACACATAAACTTTCTCGAATTGAGAGCTGTATTTCTAGCACTTCAGACATTCTCAACTATGGCTCAAGGAAAGTGGTGCAGATCAGGACAGACAATACCGCATCCATGTGGTACATCAACAAGCAAAAGTCACTCGGTCCTTGGCCTTGTGCACAGAGACCATGAAGATATGGTCTCTGGTTTATTCCCTTGAGGCTTCCTGATGGCTGTGTATCTCCCAGGGAAGAACAACATTTTAGCAGATGCTCTCAGCAGGATTTCTCAGGGTCATCACGAATGGACCCTGAATTCTTTAATTCTGCAGGTCATTTTCAAGAGGTGGGGCACTCCAGAGATAGATCTCTTTGCAGCCCCGGACAATCACCAACTTCCTCTCTTTGCTGCTGACCACCTCTTCTAGGCTGTGTCCATCAGGATGCTGTCTCTTTGAATTGGACAAGCAGGTTTCTGTATGCATTCCTTCCTTTTCCTCTGATATTTAGGTTCCTGATCAAGATCAGGTCTCAGCCCTGCAGGGTGATTCTAGTGGCTCCAGACTGGACCAGACAGCCTTGTACCCTCTTCTCTTGTCACTGTCAGTAACAATGCCTCTGTGTCTTCCCAGACAGTTCAATCTCTGGTGAGCTGTGGGAGAGGAATCTCAGTAAAAGAAAAATAAAGTACTGGCAGAATTCACTTTGGCCATGCCAAGTGTGGGCAACTAGGACATGGCCAGTGGATTGATTCCTTTACATTTAATGTAGTCATGTGTGCTGTGACTAGATCTGTGATGTTGTGTTGGGATAACATCAAGGGTCTAGAATCAGACTGACCAATCAGACACCAGGAATTTTTCTTGTTATCGTATAATGAAAGTTTACACACACTTGAGGTGTGTGAAATCTCAAGAATGCCATATAGGCATCACACAGTAAAGATGCGTATAAAACTCATTACTCACCTCCTAGACATACATTGTTTTTATATTTATACCGACTTTAGAGACTACATAAGTAAAATGTTTAAAAACAAACAAGAAGAGCATGCACAGTACTGTCCTGGTGCTTTGTACTAAATTCTTCCCATTTCCCAGCCCTGCTGCTTGTCCTGGAGCTTAGAAACACCTTATGCTGCACCCAATGGTATGCCTGAAAATCTGGTCCTGGCTCCACTGCTTTTCCTGGAGTCCAGAACCTAAAACACAGCAGCATGCTGCCTTTGTGTCACTCAGAGTTTGGCTCGGTTTTGTGTTGCTGCGCATGCGTGAGGCATTATTGGCACTCTGGTGCCACCAGTTTGTCCTCCACCAAGTGTCCTGCCATTGAGGAGATACTGTGTGCCTCATGGCATGTCCCTTTTTGTCCCATGAGGGTTTCATACAAAGCACGCTTGTACAGCTGTATTTGAGTGACAGTTGTGAGCTGTCTCACCCTAGCTGTTATAACCAGCCAGTTTTATTGGCGTATTACATAGAGAATAAAGTATGGGTCAGGTGTGTAACAAGAAGTTTACACACACCCGAGGGGTTGTTACACAAAACCCCGAGAGCGAAACTCGAGGGGTTTATTAAAGTATTCAACCTAGAGGTACAAACACCGACCCATTTTTATTTTATATAATTGTTGGTTTCCTTTTGCCACAGCAAATATATAAAATAAAAGCTGTTGCTTCTCACATCAGTGGTCCAGTTTAAGTGCGCTGGTCCGTGGTTGTGGTCAGACTGACACATCTCTTTTATTTTTTGTTTGGCAGGGCAGGCATATGTTTGTTTGAGTATAATTTTTGCAAATTTATGTTGTAAAAAACACCGGCAAGCCCAGTGGTGGTTTGCGGTTTGGCAAAGAGGAAAGCGGACAGCGTCGGAATAGCAGGAACTCAGGTGGACGCATGCGAAGAGTAAGGAAGCTGTGCATGTGTTTGCTGCTGTAAACACTCCTTTATAACGGCAATTACGCCACAGTTTCCTAAGGAAAAGGGAAGCCAGTTATTATATATAATAGGAAGCATGGGGAAGTGTGTGTTACAAGGATTGTATGCACACTAGTTTTGCAATGCCTCATAAACCCTGAGAGGGAAGCTCAAGGGGTTTATCAAGGCATTGCACACTGAGGTGTGTATGAAATCTGAGTCAATACACACTTCCTCATGTTTTATTTTTTATAATGACTGGTTCATTTGGTTGTTTGGTCGGACACGCATTTGTTGAGCAGCCTAATGTCTGTCTTGTTTTTTCTTAGAGTGTCTCTGTTTTCTTGCTGCTCCATGAATTTTGGTCTTTCAAACAACATGAAGTCTTGCTGTATTCTTACTATATGCAGTTAGCCCCAGCACTTGAACTGCTCTGGAGAGTAAAGGGTTAACTCAATGCCAAGGCATAGAATGTTGAGGTTGAGCTCGGTTTTCAAACCTCTGTCCCTGGTACTCAGTGTAACCGTCAGTTCTTTACTCTGCCTAACTGTGAAGTTGCTCTGGAGATTCTCTCCTTCATTTCGGTTTGGTCTAAGTAAAATCAGTCAGTTTTCAACCGCTTTTCTTATTTTATTCGGTATTCTGCTATTTGTCTACAGTACAGTAAGTGTAGCTAGTAGGGTAGTTAGAGTTTTGTTGGTAGAAATCGTTTTTGTTCAGTTTTCTCCTGGTCAGTCTGGTTCGAACCAAAACAAATTCTCTGTTTAAATTTTTCTGTTCTATAATTTGTGGTTTCTGGTACCTATTGGATCCAAAAAAACAGTTTTTTTGTTTTTTTTAACTGACCGTGACACGGTTGGAACCAATAGGTTTTGTAGTTGTCTGACTTAAGCGTTGTTAAGGGCAACTTTTTCTTTTCCGCATGTCTGAGAAGTCCAAAAGAAAACCAGTCCCACTGGGTTTCAGCACTGCACCGAGTGTGGGGAGGCCTTTGCTAAGAATGATCCCCACCTCATCTCGTTATTGTCTGAGGTTTGACCACCTCAAAGAAGACTGACAAATATGCAAAACTTTCCCAAAGTCACTTTGGATAAATATTTAAGTAGGCTGAAGGAAGGGAGGCTGAGAAGTCTGCTGATCCGGGATGACCAGCCGGTTCGGTTCCGACCCGAACCTTAGAAGTGCCCACTGACCTGGGTGATACCTCCCTGGGCAAAGGAGAGCCGTCTCTGTGGGTCGGTTCCGTCTAGAGAAAATGCAAGTCAGCCAGTTCGGATCCGGTTCCCATGTTCCGACTGCTGAAGAAATTGCTAAAGCGATTACTATTATCATGTTTGCTCAGTTCTGACCGAACTGACACCATCTCAAAGAAGATTGGTTCGGTCGGAAACTATTGCATCTGAAATTGATCCTGAAGCATTTTATGAGGGCTACTGGAAGGAGAAAAGACTATGAAGAAGAGGAATATGAAGGCCTAGATGAGCCAATAGAGCCTGACATCTCCCCAGACAGGCCTTCTAATGTGTCTCCTCCCAGTAACTTTCTGAGTCCACCTCCCATTTCTTGTTCTACAAGAAAGTGGCTGATACTCTTCAGCTTCCAGTGGAAGTGGCTGAACAGGATTAGGAGGAATTTGACTATGTTGAAATGATGGATGTCCCTGAGTCAAAAGAGTGACTATCCTTTGCATAAATCTCTGGGAAACAGACACAAAAATTCTAGTTTCCAACATCTATACCTCCTCTGGATAAAAGGATGGACAGGAGGTATACCTTGTCAGATCCTTGGATGGAATTCCTCACAAATCATTGCAGCCATGATGGGGTAGTGCAAGCTGCAGCCTGTGACAAGGCTAACATTCCTCTGGCATCTCACCCTCCAGATAAGGATTCCAGGAAAGTGGATGCCATGGCCAAGAAACAGTACTTGGCATCCTCTTTGGGACTCAGGCAAGCTAATTACATGGCATATCAGCCAGATACCAGAAATCTATGGGATACGGTTCTGGAGCTGACTAAGAATGCCCTCCCCACTGGCCAAGAAACTGGAGCAGGTGGCTGTGGATGGTATCGAGGCATCCAAGGTCCAATTCCATGCTGCTGTGGATTTGAATGATGTGTATTCCAGGGTCATGGCTACATCTGTCTCCATGAGGAGATTTGCTTAGCTCAGATGTACCAGTTTGTCACAGGATACCCAGACTAAGGCCATGGATATTTCGTTACTGGTAATTCTATGTTTGGGAAGCAGACAGAGACTTACATGAAAAGATGGATGAGTACAGGACCACCTACAGGAGTGCTGCAGCCAAAGAGAAGCAGGCCACCCTCAGAAGTGGCAATTTAGGACTGGCAGGGGCAGGCTTTTCACAGGCCTTTTACCAAGCCAAGGCCTCCTCTTCTTTCCAGCAGATGGGATTCTTTAGGGAAGAGGCAGAAGGGATGACCAGGACTTCATCCCCACTCGGTCAAGCCCCTGTCAAACAGATACCCTGAGGTGTCAGTCAGGGTCGCCTCCTCAGTTCCAGTAGGGGCAGGCTGGCTCACTATTTCCAGGCTTGGAAGTCTGTCACTTCAGACAAATGGGTCCTGGAAGTAGTGAGCCAGGAACTTGCTCTCAGTTTCAAGAAGTTCCCAAAATGGGTGCTAAGTCCTTCAGTCCTCCCTCTCCCTTGGAGACAAGGCCTTAGAGGCAGAACTCTCCTCTCTACTACTTCTGCAAACAGTAGAGAAGGTACTTCATTGTCACAGGGAAAAGGACTGTATTTCAGATACTTCCTTACCCCAAAAGATGGGAGTGGCGACCCATCCTAGATCTAAGATACCTAAACAAACATATAAATAAAGCCAAAGGTCAAAATGGTGACTCTGGGAATAATTTTCCCTCTCTGAGACCAGAAAACTGGCTAGCCTCCCTGGATCTCAAGGATGCCTATTTTCACTTACCTATCAGACATTCCCACTGAGAGGTACCTGAGGTTCGAGTTGCCCTCATGTCATTACCAGTTCAGAGCAATGCCTTTGGCCTAACATCTGCCCCAAGAGGTGTTCACCAAGTGCCTAGCAGTAGTGGTGGCCTTTCTCAGGAGGCAAGGCATCTTGCTGTACCCTTACCTGGATGACTAGCTCATAGTGGGTCAGTCTTCAGACCAAGTCAAGTCAGCTGTAGAGGTCACTCAAAGCTTCTGACTCCTTAGGATTCATTCTAAATCTAGAAAAATCTGTTCTGGAACCAGCCCAGCTTCTCACATTTATAGGGGTGAAACTGGACACGGTCCGAGCAAAGGCATTCTTCCTCTTCGAGGTTCAATCCCTCATCACCCTGGCTTCCTTTTCATCCACTAGTGTCTTGACCAGCCAGGCACTTCCTACAGTTGCCAGCCACATGGCAGTTTCCACTGCAATAGTGCAAGGGCAAGATTTCAAATGAGAGATATTCAGTTTCATCTCAGATCTTTCTGGTCTCAGAAAAAGACCCCTCCAAGTTAGTTCAGTGTCTCAAACTCTGGTTCAGGCTTTCCAGTGGTGGCTGGAGGAGGACAATCTAACTCAAGGTGTCCCTTTCCTCAGTCAGGCTCATACAGTGATTCTCACCACGGATGCCCCCCTACTGGGATGGGGAGCCCATCTGGACCAGCTCACTGCACAGGGAACATGGTCTCATCAGGAGTCTCTTCTGCACATGAATCGTCTCGAACTCAGGGCTGTCTTCCTAGCATTTCAGACATTCTCGAACACAATTCAGGAAAAGTGGTGCAGATCAAGACAGACAACACCACAACCATGTGATACATCAACAAGCAGGGGCACTCGGTCCTCATCCTTGTGCACAGAGGCCATGAAAATATGGTCACTAGCTTATTCCCTTCAGGCTTCCCTGATAGCTGTGCATCTTCAGGAAGGACAATATACTGCAGATGCTCTCAACAGGATTTCCCAAGGTCACCATGAATGGGCCCTGAATCGTCTGGTTCTTCAGGTCATTTTTCAAAGGTGGGGCACCCCAGAGATAGACCTTTTGCAGCTCGGACAATCACAAACTTCCTCTATTCTGCTGCAGACCCCTCTTCTGGGGTATGTGCCTCAAGATGCTCTCCGATTTAATTGGACAAGCAAGCTTCTGTATGCTTTTCCTCCTTTTCCTCTGATATTCAGAGTTCTGGTCAAGATCAGATCTCAGCCTTGCACAGTGATTCTAGTGGCTCCAGACTGGACCAGACAGCCATGGTACCCCTTACTATTGTCAGTGTCAGTGACAATACCACTTTGTCTTCCCATACAGTACAATCTCCTCACCTCTTCATAGGGGAGGATACTGCTTCAACCTTCAGATTCTCCGACTCAAAGCTTGGCTCTTGAGGAGCTAGAATATCTGGCGTGCACCTTTCCCAATCAGCCTTGGACATTCTTAAGGTTAGTAGAAAGTCCTCTACTGGAAAAACTTAAGTTCCAAATGGAAGAGATTTGGCTTCTGGTGTTCTCAGAGGCATATTCAGCCAGATTCAGCTGACATTGCCACTGCTTTGGACTATTTGGTGCGTCTTAACAGTTTAGGCCTCAGGCCTACCACTCTCAAAGTACATTTGGCAGCCATCTCTACCTTCCTTTCAGCTGGGAAGGGCTCTTTCCTAGCCTCTCATCCAGTTTTCAAGAAATTTTTCAAAAGGTCTGGTTCATATCAATCCTCCCTTTAGGGAGCCTACTCAGTTGGGATCTGAATATCTGTATTGCATAGCTTATGCAGCCCCTTTTGAACCATTATCTTCAGCTGAGCTAAAATACCTGACTTGGAAAACTGTATTGCTGGTAGTCATTACCTCTGCCAGGAGAATCAGCAAATTAACAGGCTTTATCAGTGGAACCTGACTTAATTTCTTTTCAGAGGATAAGGTGGTTCTTGAACCAACAGACGTTGCTTCCCAAGGTGGTATCAGACTTTCATTTTAATCAGTCTATGTCATTGCCTGTATTTTTCACTGACCATTCTTCCTCTGGGAGAAAACTACACAGTCTTGATGTAAAGAGGGCTCTTAGTTATTATATGGAACACCAAAGGCCCATAGAAATGACTGTTCACAGCGGTTTCTCACTTAGGAGAAGTGAGAAAAGGTAAATCTGCTACTAAGAGAACTATTGCCAGGTGGATTGTCTCCTGTATCCAGTTCTGCTATTCAAAGTTGGGGAACAGCCACCCTCAGGCCTGAGGGCTCACTCCATCAGAGGTACAGCTGCTTCAGCGCAGCAGCTAGAGATATACCCTTAGTGGAACTCTGTAAAGCAGCCACCTGGAAAACTGTTCACACATTTACCAAGCATTACTCTCTTGACTTCCAGTCAGAAGTGATGCTAGGTTTAACACAACAGTGATGCAGAGCCTGTTCTCAAAATAGGTTCTGTAACTCCCTCCTCAAGGGTACTGCTTGGTAGTCTGCATATAGTCAGAATACAGCAATACTTCATGTTGTTTGAAGAAAAGTTACTCACCATAGTAATGTTGTTTCTTCTAATGGAGTCTTGCTTGTATTCTGACTTTCCTGCCTCCCCTCCTGGAACCTAGTTGTTTTGGGATGTGGTCTGGCAGATGCAGTGCTGCACCCAGAGGTGTGCCTTGGTTACCTCTTCTTTAGCTTGAGGCCCTTATGGTTATTATTTAAGAATATATTGTTTCAAACAACGTGAAGTCTTGCTGTATTCTAACAATATGCAGTTAGCCCCAGCACTTGAACTGCCCGGAGAGGAAAGAGTTAACTCTATGCAGCAGCATAGAGCGTTGAGCTCGAACTCGGTTTTCAAACCTCTGTCTCTGGTACTTACCAGTGTAACCGTCAGATTCTTTACTCCACCTAACAGTGAAGTCGCTCGGAGATTTCCTCTGTTCAGTAAAGTTTATCGCGTTCGGTTTAAACTGACCTGTTTATTATTTTTGGATTTCCAGCCTTTGTCTATGGTCAGATAGTGTGCTAGATAGGCGTGACTGATTTTTCTTAAAAGTGTGAAAATTGTTTTTTCTTTGCGGTTGGTCCAGTTAGGAACCGACCTTTAGCCTCTTAATGTTTGCTTATTTATAATTTCTGGGATTTAGAGTGGTGTTCGGTACCGATCGGTTTCAAAAGAACCACATTTTTCCTGGTTCTTTTCAAAACCGTAACACGGTTTGTAACCGATCGGTTTGTTTTCCTAGCGTGAAAGCTTGTAAGGTAAATTTGTTAGGTTGGCCATGTCTGAGAAACCCATGGAAAAAAATTGTCCTACTGGGTTTCAACACTGTGCTGTGTGTGGAGGCCTTTGCCAAGGCCGATCTCCCACCACCTGTTTTATTGTCTGGGGTTTGACCACCTCAGTCAGACTGCCAAATTTGTAAAACTTTCCCAAAGCCACTCTGGAAAAAGATTGAGTAGGCTGAAGGAAAGGGAGGATGAGAGTCCGTGAATCAGGCAGCCAGCCGGTTCAGTTCCAGCTGAACCTGAGAGTGCCTACTGACCCAGGTGATACCTCCTCGGAAAAGGAGATCTGACTCTGAGGGTCGGTTCCGTCAAAAGAAAACATAAGTTTGCGGTTTGAATCAATACACATTCTCCAACAGCGGATGAAATTGCCAGCGATTAGCATTGTTCAGTCAGTTCAGTGGATCCGTCTCCTTCAGATTATGACCGGATACTTTTTATGAGGAGTAGGAGGTAGACAAAGACTATCCAGAGGATGAAAGAAGGTGATGATTTTGAAGGTCTGGATGTGCCCATTGAACTGGACATCTCCCAGACAGACCCTCTAATATCTCCTCCCAGGCTTTCTGAGTCTCCTTCACTTCTTGTTTTACAAGAAGGTGGCTGAAACCCTCAGCTCCCTTTGGTTGAAGCTGCTGAGGAAGAAGAAGAGCCTGATTTTGTGGAGATGATGGACATCCCAGAGTCAAAGGTTGTCTATTTCCCTTCACAAGTCCTTGGGAAACAGACAAAAGATTCTACAGACTCTAACTCTTTACCTCCTGTAGATAAAAGAATGGACAGGAGATACATGTTATCAGACTTAGCTGCGGGTTCCTTTATTCACATAGCAGCCATGTTGGGGTAGTGCAGGCTGCAGCTTGTGACAGGGCAAACATTCCTTTGGCTTCACACCTTCCAGAAAAGGACTCCAGGAAAGTCGATGCCATGGCCAGAAACTACATTTGGCATCCTCTTTGGGACTCAGGCAGGCAAATTATATGGCCTGCACTGCCAGGTACCAGAAGTCCAGGTGGGATACGGTTCTGGAACTGGCTAAAAGGCCTCCTCCCAGCTAGCCAAGAGCTGGAGGAGGTGGCTGCGGATGGAATTGAGGCATCCAAAGTACAATTTCACGCTGCTGTCGACTCCAGCGATGTGGCATCCAGAGTCATAGCTACACCTTTGTCTCTCAGAAGGCATGCTTGGCTCAGATGTCCTAACCTATCTAGGACACCCAGTCTAAGGCTATGGATTTTCCTGTAGTTGGTAACTCTCTGTTTGGGGAGCAGACAGAGGCTTACATGAAGAAATTGGATGAATACAGAACCACTTACAGGAGTGCACAGGCCAAGGAAAGGCAAGCCAGTCCTCAGAAGCAGCAGTCCAGGGGCAAGGGCAGGCCTTTTCACAGGCCTTTACCAAGTCCAGGCCTCCTTGTCTTACTCACAAAGGTTTTTTCTGTGGGAGAGGTAGAGAGGATGAGCAGGGCTGCTTCTTCCTCCCAATCTAAGGCTCCTGCCAAGCAGACACCCTGAGATGTCAGCCGGGTCAACTCTCCAATCCCAGTAGGAAGCAGGCGGCTTACTACTTTCAGGCCTGGAAGTCTGTTACCTCAGACAAGTGGGTCCTGGAAGTAGTAAGCTAGGGACAACCCTCAGCTTCAAAAGGTACCCAAAAGGAAGGCCAAGTCTTTTCCACCTGCATCAGTTTCAGAAACCCTTGCCCTAGAGGCAGAGGTTTCCTCTCTCCTGGCTCTCAGAGCCATACAGAAGGTTCCTACTCAACACAGGAAAAGGCCTATACTCAGGTACTTCCTCACCATAAAGAAAACAGGGAGTGGCGACCCATCCTGGATCTAAGGTATCTGAACAAACACATTTCAAAACCAAGTTCAAAATGGTAACTCTGGGAATAATCCTTCCCTTTTTAAGGCCAGGAGATTGGCAGCATCACTGGACCTCAAGGATGCCTACTTCCATATCCCTATAAGGTGCTCCCACAGAAAATACCTCGGGTTCCAGTTGCCTTCAGGCCATTATCAGTTCAAGGCCATGCCTTTTGGTCTAACTATCAGCTCAAGGGTGTTCACAAAGTGCCTTGCAGTAGTGGTGGCTTACCTCAGAAGACAGGATATCACCATTTTTCCATATCTGGATGACTGGCTCCTCATAGGGCAGTCTTCAGACCAGGTCAGGTCAGCTCTGCAAACCACTCAGGACTTGCTCAGTTCCTTGGGGTTTCTTCTCAATCTGCCAAAATCTGTCCTCGAACCAGTACAGCTTCTCACCTTCATAGGGGTGGAATTGGATACTATCCAAGCAAAAGCTTTCCTTCCTCTGGCAAGGGTGAAGGCCTTAGTAGACCTCGCTTCCTCCTTTTGGCCTCAGGTTTCTCTTCCAGAGCAGTTCCTCCAACTCCCTGGCCACATGGCAGCCTCCACTGCAGTGGTTCAGGGAGCCAGATTTCAGATGCAGGACATTCAGTTCCATCTAAGGTCCTTTTGGTCACAGAGAACAAGATTCTCTCGCCAAACTGATTCCAGAGACCCAAACTCTGGTCCAGGCTCTCCAGTGGTGGCTGGACCAGGACAACCTCAGACAAGGGTTCCATTTCTCCCTCAACTTCCATCAGTAGTACTGACTACAGATGCTTCTCTCCTAAGCTGGGAGGCCACCTGGGAGCCCTAACAGCTCAGCGGATCTGGTCCCACAGGTCTCTTCTTCATATCAACCTCCTGGAACTCAAGGCAGTTTTTCAAGCCCTTCAGACCTTTTGGATTCAGTCAAAGGCAAAGGTGATCCAAGTCAGGACGGACAACACTACCACATTGTGGTACATCAACAAGCAGGGAGGCACTCGGTCCGACGCTTGTGCACAGAGGCCATGAGATTTGGTCTCTGGCCTATTCCTTCAGACTTCCCTGGTAGCAGTTCATAAGGACAATGTGCTGGCAGATGCCTTGAGCAGGATTTCACAGGGGCATCACGAATGGTCCTTGAATCCTCACATTCTGAGGATCATTTTCTCCAAGTAGGGCATTCAAATAGATCTATTTGCAGCACCAGACAATCATCAACTTCCTCTGTTTTGCTGCAGACCTCCAGTCCTGGGGACAGTTCCCAGGATGCCTCATTCTGAACTGGAAGGGCAGGTTTCTCTATGCCTTCCTCCTTTCCTCTCCCTCTCCTGTTCAGAGTTCTGATCAAGATAAGAACTCAACCCTGCACAGTGATACTGGCGGCTTCAGATTGGGCAAGACAACCCTGGTATCCTCTACTGTCTTGGCTGTCTCAATTCCCCTGTCTCTTCCCAGGAGATACAATCTTCCTCCTCCTCCCAGGGACGGATCTGGTATCCCAATCTCAGTCTCTCAACCTCAAGGCCTGGCTCCTGAAGAGTTAGAATATGCAGCTCTACATCTCTCTTAGGGAGTTCTGGATATTTTTGAAGGTTTGAAAAACTTCCACTAGAAAAACTTGCAATTCCAAATGGAAGAGGTTCAGTATTTGGTGCTCTCAGAGTGTATTGTGCCTGATTCTGCAGGCATTTCCACAACCTTAGATAATCTAGCTCATCTGAATAGTCTAGGCCTTAGGTCTGCCACTCTGAAGGTTCATCTAGCAGCTGTCTCTGCATTCCTTTCAGCAGGAAGGTCTCTTCCTGGCATCTCATCCTGTTTTCAGGAAGTTTTTCAAAGGCCTGGTTCACATTAACCCTCCCTTTGGGAGCCTACTTCACCTTGGGATCTTAATGTCTACATTGCTCAACTTATGCAGCCACCCTTTGAGCCTATGGTTTTGGCTGAATTGAAGTACTTGACCTGGAAAACTGTGTTCCTGGGAGCTATTACTTCTGCCAGGCGGATTAGCGAATTACAGGCCCTGTCAGTTGAACCTGACTTCATATCCTTCCATAGGTATAAAGTAGTCCTAAGAACTAATAGGAGGTTCTTGCCTAAAGTGGTATCGGATTTTCACCTAAACCAGTCTGTGTCTCTTCCTGTATTTTCACTGACCATTCTTCCCCATGAGAAGAAGATTACACAGTTTGGATGTTAAAGGGCACTTAGCTACTACATAGAGCATACTAAGGCACATAGAAATTACTGTCTTCAATTGTTCCTCACTTATGGTGAAGTGGGAGAGGTAAGCCTGCCTCTAAGAGGAACTATTGCCAGGTGGATTGTTTCCTGTATACAATTTTGCGATGACAAATTGGGTAGAACACCCCTTCAGGTCTGAGGGCTCACTCGACTAGGAGTACAGCTGCTACTCTAACTGCAGCCAGGGATATACCCTTGTTAGAGATCTGTAAAGCAGCCACCTGGAAAACAGCACATACATTCACCAAGCATTACACTCTGGCCATCCAGTCTAGGAGTGATGCTAGGTTTGGCACAGCAACAGTACTGCAGAGCTTGTTCCCAAAGTAGGTACTGCAGTCCCTCCTCCATAGGGAACTGCTTAGTAGTCTGCATTGTCTGAATACAGCAAGACTTCATGTTGTTTGAAGAAAAAATTACTCACCATAGTAATGTTGTTTCTTCTAATGGAGTCTTGCTGTATTTAGTTCTCCCACAATCCTCTCCTCTCAGAACCTGTTTTTGGGATGTGGGTTGGCAGGCACAGTGTTGCACCTCAGGGGTGTACCTTGTACCCTCCCTCTTGGTGGGGTAACTGTTATGTTTTTCCTTCTTGTGTTGCATAGTTTGAATTGTCACTACCTTATTTCTTCTTGGGTTCTCAACTTGAGTCTTTTTAGACCCCAAAAAGCATTTTGCCTTTTGGCTATGTGTTCAAACAATTTCCACATTTTAGTGTCAAGCTAGTTAGTTGCTCATAAGAATCTGATGGTTGCACTGGTAAGTACCACAGACAGAGGTTTGAAAACGAGCTTGAGCTCGAGCTCAATGTTCCATGCTTCTGCATGGAGTTAACTCTTTCCTTTCCAGGGCATTTCAAGTGCTGGGGCTAACTGCATTATGTCTGAATGCAGCAAGACTCCATTAGAAGAAACAACATTACTATGGTGGTAATTCTTTTCATACTGTTATGTTTTATTATTATTCTTAAACATTGTGACTACCTGTTTTTCTTGGGTTCTCGACTTGAGTCTTTTGGGCCAAATTGTTGCCTTTGGCTATATATATATTAACAGTTTTCACAAAGTACTACTTAATTAGCTGCTTCGTAGAAGAATATGGCAGTTACACTAGTAAGTACCAGAGACAGAGGTTTGAAAATCGAGCTCAACGCTCTATGCTGCTGCATAGAGTTAACTCTTTCCTCTCCAGGGCAGTTCAAGTGCTGGGGTTAACTGCATATTGTCAGAATACAGCAAGACTCCATTAGAAGAAACAACATTACTATGGTGAGTAATTTTTCTTTGTTTCACTGCCTACTTGGATTCTTTTGAGGTTCTCGACTTGAGTCTTTTGGACCCTAAAATGTGTTATTGCCTTTGGCAAAAAATTTTAAAAACTATTTCTAAATAGTTAGTTAGCATAGTGCTCATAAAAATCTGACAGTTACACTAGGAGGTACCAGGGACCGAGGTTTTGAAAAACAAGCTTGTGCACAATGTTCTATGTCTTGGCATAGAGTTAACTCTTTACTCTCTGGAAGTTCAAGTGTTGGGAGCTAACTGCATATAGTCAGAATACAGCAAGACTCTGTTAGAAGAAACAACATTACTATAATGAGTATTTTTCTTCTAGGTCACTAGGTTGCTGAAATGGTGATGAATGTACCATTGTTTAGGTGGATAGACAGACATTAGTAGACCGCTGGTTATTTTTCATTTCTGTGATTAATGCATCTTTCTTCAGCCACACATAAGTTAGATTCCACTCAGTGGTTTCAGTGAGGTTAGCACAGTCAAGTTGACAGCGTGAGGAGCTAGTAATGCTAGCAAGAGATTTTAGAATTTTTGCAAAAAGGTTTAATGAAACTCCTCTATACATGTGTGATACATGCAATGATAATTGGAGTTTGACAGCTTCTGTCCACAGGTGATAATCATCACTAACCACTTATAAGAGCAATAAATACAGCACCAGTTATTTTTATGCATATAACATTATGTTTAATTCAAACAGAGCACAATACTCATAATACCAGTTGGGGTGGATATCAGACAGTAGGAGTAACCAAAATCAGTGGTTAAGGACCAGAATGCCACGACCCGAATCAGCTTGTAAGCCATGCTTACTTGGCATGTCCCTACACCACTACACTGTGCAAGCTTGCAACTCATGAGGTAGTGGGAGGAGACTACTGCTTCAGGAGTGCCTAGACTCTGTGGGGGAGGGCATTCCTTAAATGCAGAAATGATACAGTGAGTGGAGAGCGAGGATTTGAAACAAAATAAGTAGAAATGTGTGGAATGCAGAATTCGCTGCAAAATTTGTGTGAAATGGCAGTTCCACTTCTGAAATGTTTTCTGAATTTCTTTTCTAATTCCTAGGAATTCTGGAAAGCATTTCTATGCAAACTGTGGAAACATTTTCTGAAGATTAGGCAATCCAGGAATAGTATTTTGCGTTTTGAGGAAAACAAATTTGATTTCAGTGCAACTGTTTCATCTTGCCATGGTGTCGAGGTGAATTTAGGAAATTAAAATGCATATTCCAGCATGTGTTCTAGTCAGAGGATGCCAACTAGGAATATTAGCTTAAGCAGCAGTAGAGGGCATGTGACCCCCAACAGGGTATTACCCAATGACCAACTAAGGAGCAGATCATTTTGTAGACTTGCAGTGGTTCTAAAGTTTCTAATTTCAGAAATGTTCTTTATACCTACACATAACCCAGATGTAACTGTATCTGAATAAACTTTTTGTATTTTTATGGACAGTATTTTGTACAGTGCTTTTCATGGAATCAGGAATTTGGAGTTTGACATTGTCACTGCATGAATTCAGAACTCTGAACCTTTCTCTGACAGGACCACAGCTTGTGCTCAGAGTTCTGAATCCGTGCAGTGACATAGTCACAACTCAAAAGTCAGATTCTATTAAGAGAACTGTACACACAATGTTAACGTAAGTATTGATTACTTGTGTGGTATTAATATAATTTCTGAAATTAGGAACATTATAAGGCACTGCACATTAGAGATAATTTCTTGTCCCCTTCAGTTTTTTTTTTGTGATTATGAACTTGGGTCCTGGGGTGAGACAGTAAGGCCCTGTCCACACTATGCCTCTGTAACGTTACAGAGGGCTCAAACTGTTACCTCAACGGTTTGCGTTTACATCTGTAACGTTATAGAAGGCATTTTACGTAACCGTTGTTGAAACCACTTGCAGGGTGGTTTGAACAGCGATTACGAAAATGGTTGTTTCTGCAACGCTACCAGCCATAGTGTGGACGCTGATGTAGCTCCAGTATTCCACCAGTGCAGCACGAACTGCATTGTGGGATAGGGTGCAGCTGTAACGTTACAGGGCACCCACCAATGTGAACAGGCTGTAACGGTTCCAAACCATTATCGAAACTGTTTGCGGCGGTGTGGACACACTGTAACGGTTCTGGTCTGTAATGGTTTGGAACCGCTGACGGACTGTAAGTGGTGTACTGTGGACAGGGCCTAAATGGCTCAAACATACAGAAACATGGGAACATAGACTGTGTCAACAGAAAAAGACTCGAGATCCATCCAGTCTGCTTATCTCCTACCTGCCATATATGCATCTCATCCTGGGTAAAAACAACCACCACAAAACTGAGAATAAATGTCAACCTTTTATTCATGTTCTCCGTCACAAGTGCTATATACTGGATAACAATGCTGTTAGTTGCTAGAAAGATACTCTGCCAGTTGTGCATGTCAGATTTTTTTCATCTGCAAGCTCCAGCTGCAGGAACATAAATCAGATCCTGTGGACTAGACACAGAAACACAAATCAGCCATCAGTGTCAGTGGCTCAGTAGATTCACACTTGCCTCTGAGGCGGACAATCAGAAGGTTTGAGGGTTCTGGCCCGGCACCAGGAATGTGGGTAAAATCCCAGTGCTGATGCTGTAGTGCAGCAAGAGGGACTGCTGCACTCCTGAGGTGCCATCTTTTGGAGAATACATTATACCGAGGTCCCATCTGCCAGTCCTTGTGGTTGTTCGGGGGTTAGGATCCTGTGGCACTTCTTGAAAGGGTAGGAGAACTTCTCTAGTATCCTGCCACATTTCCTCATTAACTAAAATACAGCCAACAACTGCTTTAATTGCAGTCTGTATATATACCACCCCACAATACGAGGCTGAAAAATAGGCAGTATTGCCTAGCTTTCATAATGAAACTGTTATCGCCAAAGTGCAGACTCATTTTAATTTCTCCCACCCACACACACACACACACACACACGAACTTCTTTAGCTTCTGCTGGTACATGCCAAATGTTTTAAAATTTCAAGGGTACATCAAGTGAATATAAGCACAGAAACGTAGAACATGACAGAAAAGACCATTCGTCCAGCCAAGCATCTTACAAAGCATGTAACTGTACATTCGCCGATTCATTGTGGAGAAGTGATTGCAGCAGGAGTTAGTAAAGGCTTTAAATCATCTAGAACAGGTATGCCATTGTTGTCTAACTAGAGATTAATGTACTAACCTTTCCAGACTTTCTTTGGTGTCCGTCTGAAAAGGGAAAAGGAGATTCTGCTACATTGTACCCACAGAAAACCCTCAGAAGAGAACAGGCCTATGGACAACCTCTGTAGGAGTGAGGAGCTGGAGCAGTGGCCTAGCCAAGCCCTCAGAGGAGAAATTCAGTAAAACCAGCGAGGCCTATCGGCCTGCCTTCTGAAGGGGGACTGTGAGAATTGCAGCATTTGTAACATTGCACTGTGTGGGCTGGTGACCCTAAATGCAATATCATTTCCAAGAAATGCTGGGTTTTAGTTTGTTGTGCCTTTTTTAGATATTTACCTGCATATATTTCCACATACTGTTACATGTTTGTGTGCTTACGTTTTAGATTATAAGTCATAGTCTCTTGTATTGAAAATTGTTTTTTAGAGCTCTAGGTCTCATGAGATATTATCTGTCCATGAAAAGTTTATATTTGTATTGACACTGTATTTTATTTATATTCTTGGCGTAGAGATATCTAGAGATATCTAGGAACATATACATACTTTACTATTACACATCGTGATCATGACTAGGACCTGTGTCTTCCTGTGCTTCCCCAGTGTTTTGGCTTATTTTCGCCTCGTGTTGTATCAGGGGTTTGAAAGGAGATTGTGAGAGGAGCCAGGGTATAAATTGAAAACCCAATGTTTAAAAGTGCAAAAGCTTAGAAAAGTTTAAAAGGCTTTTGTTTTGGAATCCAGAATGAGGAAGCCAAGCGCGATCCAGTTGGGTCTGGGTGGCACATGACCTGATTGTATTGTCATGAGGTCTAGACAGAAGCTGCAGCCATAACCACAGCTACTTTTTGCAGCAGCATCTAGATAAGTAAGCCACCTGGTGTTTGAGGCCTTTTAAAGACCTTTTTAAAAGAAAATTTTATTTCTTTAAGCACTTTAGTCGCGCTGCCTTCACCTACCGGGTTCTGTTCGCGGTCTGGCGGAGACATGACATTTACTGTTGATCCGTTCAGAGCTACAGACTACAGATGGTGTTTAAACATTAATATTAACAGTATAAGTGTTTTATAAGTGCTTTTAAATGGTTTTCGACACAGATTTAAGAGGCGAGGAGCAAAGTCCTGCAAGTCCTTAGAGATAATATTGGTACAGGAATACAGGACTATTACATACTAACATACTAAAATGCCAGCAGAATAGGCCTAACGGTCTTCGTGTCTGCTCATTTGGTCAGCCCCGCCTGGGAGCCGACTTGCTGCCCCCTCACCCTCTCTGGTTTCTCCTTCCCAGTCCCAGATATTCTGCTGCACAAGACTTTGCTTCCAGAACCCTTCCCTCGCCTGTACCACTCCCTCTTGAACCCTTCCACCGTTTCTGCCTCCACCAGCCCCTGGGCAGTGCATTCCATGCCTCCACCACCCTCTCAGTGAAGTAGCACCTCTTCCTTTCTCCCTGGATCCCCCCCCTCCAGCTTCCACCCATGCCCTCTAGTTGCCCCCTTCCTTGAGCACCTGACTGCTCCTCCCTTCCCTTCATGTACCTGGGAGCCTCTATCATGTCCCCGGTCCCTTTCTCTTCCAATGTGACATATTTAGCTCTTCAAGCCTCTCCCCATAAGTCCTGTCCCCAAGCCCCAGATCATTTTGGTTGCCCTCCTCTGGACCCTCTCCAGGAGTTCGATGTCCCTCTTTAAGTGTGGCCTCCAAAACTGCATGCAGTACTTGAGGTGTGGACTCACCAAGCAGTTATACAGAGGAGTATCACTTCCCTTCTTCTGGAGGTGATCCCTAGCGATGCATCCCAGCATCCTGTTGGCCTTGGCCACTGCCCTCCTACAAGTCTCAGAGTTGTTCATCTTGACATCCACCACCACCTCAGGTCCTCTCAGCCATTGAGACTTGTAGCATTCCCCTCAGGGTGTAAACATGGCCTGGGTTTCTAGCTCCCAGGTGCAGTACCTTGCATTTCCTGCACTGAACCTCAGCTTCCACTTTCTAGGCCACCTTTCCAGAGCTTCCAGGTCCCCTGTAGGGCCACCCTCCCTCCTCCCCATCCACCACTGCCCCCAGTTTTGAGTCATCCATAAGAGACTCATCTCACTCCTGATACCCTTCCTTATGTCAGAGATGTAGGCGTTGAACAGGAGGGCCCAAGGACTGATGCTTGAGGGACACCACTAATGACCCTACTTTGGGATGAGACTATCCCACCAACCCGACCCTCTGGGTCTGGTCCTGGAGCCAATTGCTATCCATCTGATCATCTGGTTCCCCACCCCCATTTCTACCAGCTTATCCAACAGGCCCCGTGAGGAACAGGTCAAATGCCTTGCTGAAGTCAAGAAGAGGATGTCCACGGTCTACTCCAGGTCAAGGCACTTGTCACCCAGTCACAGAACTCCACAAGGTTTGACTTGACATGATTTCCCAGGACGAATCCATGCTGCCTATCGTCCAGGCACCCCAACTTTTCCAGGTCCCCCAGCCTCTCCTTGACAATGCCCTCCATCACCTTGCCCACCACCAATGTCAGGCTGATGGGCCTGTAGTTCTCTGCCACCTCCCTTGATCCCCTTGTGGACAGGCACTATATCGCCACCTTCCACTCCTCAGGTACCCACCCTGTCCTCAGAGAGATGATGAAAAGCTCAGCTAGGGGTTTTGCCAGGACATCCTCCAGTTCCTTCAGCACTCTGGGATGTAATTTATCTGGCCCAGTGCTTTCCCTGTCTTAGGGACCTGAGGGCTTCCCTCACTCTCTCTGCCGTGCTTTCCACCTCCCTACCTCGTCCCCTGCTGCCTCCCCTCCTGCCAGTGATGGCCCCGTCTCCTCAGACCCGCTGATCGGTGAGGATCCCCCATCTCAGTTTCACCATCTCCTCCCATGTATGATGCAGCCCCCATTTTCCTTCATGAAAACTGAGGCGTACTCATTTAGTACCTCAGCCTGCCCCGGGTCTTGTGCCCATCCATCCCGTTTAATCCTGCTAATCTGCCCTTCACCTCGCTTTTCCCCAATGTATCTAAAGAACCCTTGTTCTCTCTCCTAATTTCCCTAGCCAGATTCTGCTCCTTCCTTGCCTTAACCGCCCTCCACCACCTAGTGGCCCTTCCAGCCATCAGCCTCGCTACTCCCTCGATCCCTTTCACTCCTTGAGCACTTGAAATGTCTATAAGCTGCCTTCTTCCTGACCACCTCCTGAAGCTCCCTGGTCCACCAGCAGGTTTACAGGCCCTACCGCATTTTCATCTTGCTCTTGTACAGGTGCTGGTAGCATCCTGCACCCTCCTCCTGATGATTTCCCACCTACTGTCAGCGTCCATGTCTGGCCCAATCCCATCCAAATGCTTCTTAGGATCCTTCCCATTTCCTTGAAATCCGCCCCTGAAGTCAGTTCCTCCATCTTTGTGCAGCCTCTACTCCTCCTAGGTCCAGGCAGAACCAGTCCATGGTATGGTCACTCCCCACCAATGGGTCCATATCTCAGGCCCCCAATCTGGTCACTGTCTGCCAGGACCACATCCAGTATCCGCACCTCCCTGGTTGGTTCCCCACCTGCTGAGTTAGGAAGCGTCCTGAAAGGCATCCAACAACCTCTGTCCCTGGCTACTGAGGATGTCATAGTCTCCCAGTCCGTTCCTAGCATGTTTAAGTCCCCCAACACCATCACCTTCCCCACCCAAACTGCAGTGTCTCCTCACATCGCCACCAGACTCTCTTCCAGCTCATCCGCCAGCATGGGCGGTCTATACCACCGCTCCTATTTTTACTCTCTGCCCCCTTGTTATCAAGGTGACTCAAATCACCTCCACAGTTCCCTCTGCCTCCTCCATTCCTCCTACACCACTGCAGTTTTTGACTATTATTGCCTCTTCTCCCTTCCTCCCGTCCTTCCTGAACATGGTGTAACTCTCCAGATTCAGGTCCCAGTCATGCCCTGCAGTGGCCCAGGTCTCAGTGACGCTGCCACATCCCCTCTCCATCCGTTAGCATCGCCTGGAGCTCAGGCATTTTGTACCCAAGCTCCTGGCATTTAGAGACTACATTCCACCCTTTCCATATACTTCCATTTCCTTGCTCATGTTCCCATGGGATTCCATCTTCCCCAGACAGCACCTTACCAGTCGGCCTCTTCCTGCATTCCTTCAGCTCCCCAGGGGTGGAGACAGATTCCCTCCTTTATCATACCCCCTCAAAGCCCTTTCTCCCATCCCTCTATTAGAGTTACTTCAGAGTTATTGCAGCTGCTGATATTTCATTCCCTATAGCTCTAGCTGTTTGGTGCTCCATAATTATAGTGATAGCGCTGAAGCACTATTTTTCATTTTGCAATCAACAACTGCTGCAAAGTACATTTGGCTATCTGTTTCTTAAAATATTGTGAACTTTTACTGCTTCTTATTGTTCTTGGCTGATTTTTTATAACTTTTCATAAATGTTAAATGCTATATGCTATATGTTTAACACATAGATTATAGGAATATAAGGGAGTAAATCAAGGTGTTCAACTTTTTATCTTTTTGAGATACTTTCGTTTGATAACATTGCTCAATTGTATGATAAATAATATGTTTTAGTTAAAACTTGCTTGCTGAGGTAATTAATTGGCTAACTGGCTAGCCATTTAATTGGGTGACCTCTTAACACCAATCAGCTGATTAATATTGGATAGTATTGAGGTATTTTTTTTATTACTTTTTATGTTGTTTTTTCTCTTTTTGTGTGTGTGTGTGTATATATTTACACAGTGTCTTTGATGTCTCTGGTGTTAATCACTGAGGGCTGTGTTGATATCAGTTGAGGAGCCTTGCGGACAGAAAGATAACCAAATTAAACACTGATAGACTTGAGGGAGTCCTTACAATTGGAAGCTGCTAATAAGGACTTCTCTAAAGGTGAAATACTTCCTGAAAGTTAGTTAGATATAAAAAGTGATAAACTGAGAACCAGACAAGATAAAGGAATAAGATCGACTGGAGAAGATTAAGTAATGCTCTCCTGTGGTATTTGGAAATTTTTTCCTTGAACCTGAGCGGACCTTTTTAAACAAGTTAATAAACTGGGTCAAAGTTGAATTTTAGAGGGACTTAAAGGAGAAAGAAAAGAAGATACAAGGTATTATGAGTAATGTAAGATCCATTTAAAGATTGTGGAACTCTGTGGATTTTTGCGGACTTTTTGGAACTCTTCTAGACTGCCAGACCTGCTATTTAAATCTTAATCATAAAATCTGTTGTTAGTATCTTGAGTGTTGATACTGATATTGACATTGACACTGTTTTTGTGACTAACATGCAAGCTTTCTAGGTTATAGGGTTTATTTAGGTTTACACACATTTTATATTCTGTCTCTATTTTATCTTATAAGGATAATACAATATGCCTGTAATGACTAGGGTAAGTTAAATAATAGATCATCTAAAGAATTAATGAGAAAACAGATATAGTTAATAAAGGTAACAAGAAACAGATGTTAAGGAAGATAGGACAATTAAACAAATCAGGAAATTAAAGTAAAGAAATGAAGGACATGACAATAGATAAGAATAATAAGTGTATTGGGATATTGGGCTAGTAAATAACAAGGAACTGACTAAAGATAGCAATCTGCCAACTGACAAAGATGATGGGGACCTAATTAAAGTTTTGTCAAGTGGCAGAGCAATTGATAAGCTTAAGATTGGTAAAACAAACTGATTCAGCCTTCTGTCTGGGATCTATGGAAGGAAAGGTTAAAGGTTAATCAAGATACCTAAGGCTTTCAAGGTGATCAAAAAATAAGTAAGATAGTGACCCCAGAACTACTCAATCAAGGTTTATGGAAAAAACAGAATTACTTAATCAGAGTATCAGAAGCATCAGAATTTCTGAGGTCCCATGCAGGTTTCTTACAAGATCCAAGGGTAATTGAACAGGAAAATGCTGTAGTAAGTAATATGCTGGTAAATATAAAAGAAACCATTCAAGCCAACATTAAACTGGAAGAAAAAATTAAGGAAGTTAATAGAATAAAAGGAGCTTAATAGACAGCTGTAGCTCTCCACTTTTGATGTCTCAAAATAACAAGAGAGAAATGGATACAATCAGGGAACCAGGAAGAAACATCTTCGAAATGTCATAGTCTAGAAATGAAATGACACAATGTATGAGCCCTATAGAAGAAGAGATACACCCTCTTGGAACTTTTGACCAAGGAATGTGTGAGGGCACTTAGAGATCCATCATTAGCCAATGCCATGATATATGAACAATTGATTAAAATTCTCCAGAACCTCTCATTTGTAAAAGGGGTTTGTATGGAGAACAAAATTAAATAGATTGGATATATGACAGACTGGGTAATGGACACTGGATAAAGAAGCACTAGATTGAATGAAACAGATCGATGCAGTATGGAAAAGGGTAAAAGTATAGAAGATTCTAAAATATGGATTTAACTTCAGAACTGAAGGTTGAAATGAGTGTTCACATAGATCATGAATCTCTGGAGCATAGATCAGATACAGATATAACAAGTGAATTAGTAATGTTACCAGATGGATTTGAACAAAGTGACAGTGTTATAAAAATTAAGATCAAGGAACCCTGAGGTATCGGAAATGGGAATTGAGCAAAAAAAAGGATTTGGAGAATTTATGATAAATGAAAAAAGAAATGGGATTGAAGAACAGAAACAAACGGCCTCCATTAATATGAGAAGTAATTGAAGAGTATTAAAGAGGTAACACAAAGGAAATTAAGTGAGCCATTATAAACTTGTACTGGTGAGGAAGGTTGGATTGGCAAAGGAGAACATCGAATGTGACTAGACAAACTAAAGAGGGAGATAGAAAGTCCTCTAGCAAAAAAATTAAAACCTAATAAGTATTCTTCGATAAAGGCTAGGAAGGTAATAGGAAAAATGTAGAGGCTGGGAAAGGGAAAAACAAAGAGGACTCAAAAGGTGTTAATAAAAAAGGGCTAAGAAGAATAAAGAAAAAGAAAAGATAAAGGAACATCGGTACAAAGTCTGAAATATTGGTAGAAAAGAGAATAGTTCTGCAGTCTGTAATGACGAACAAGAAGGTGAGGAAAAAGCAGATAAAATGAGGTGGCTGGAAAAAGAGAAGGATCCGAAGAGTCAAAGAACTTAGAGAGTATTCTGTATAGAACACTGGAGACTGACTTTGTCCTACCATTATATAAAGCCCTATCATGCTGGAAGAAACTGAAATGAAACTGAATGAAAATTTAAAACAATTTATAGGATCAGTATTACAAAATAAGATTTCTAATGACATATTTATGTCCAAATTTAGTATTATTAGACCTTTAATGGACACAGAAATGGTCATATTGCTCTCTGGCCAATATTATGTGTTAAAGGCTATAGAAAACCAGAAAATTGGATTAAGGAAAATGGGAATGGAACTGGATAGGGTAACGGAATTAAGTCATTCTTTCCAGAGTTCTATAAAAATAACAGGAGTAAATATGACCTAAAGAAGGATCTGGTGATCTCTGTTTTGGTTTAAGTAGCTTATATGAAGCTAAAACACAACCTTTGTGCAAAGGTTATTGACCTGTTACAGAATTTAATTAAGGATAAGAAGTTGAACAGTATTGCTAAATATATGAAAAGACATGAGGAAGGGGACAAATTTCAATAGGGGTCAAGAGTAGAAAAGGCTATAGATATATTCTCTCTAAAATGGAGTTATTGGACAGAGTGGAATATATCTCAGCATTCCCCAATCATTGTTTTAGCGTGGGCCACCATCCTATTCCCCAATTATTGTTTTAGCCGGTGGGCCACCACCTTATATTTTCTACCACCACTCTATATTTTTTACCACCACCCTATATTTTTTTGCCATCACCCTATATTTTCTGCCATCACCCCAATTTTGTTTAATAAAATCTTCCAAAATGGTCTTTTACCACCTTTTCTTATTGTAATTTTATCCTTGTTTTGATACCAGTGTTCTGTACTTTACTAAAATCCACTTATGCACATGCACAGTGCATATAGGAATCCATGAATAATGCACCTTTGGCCTTGATCACCATCACCACCGCCCTATATTCCCAGAGAGTGGGGAACACTGTATCTCCATGGAAAATATGAAATAACAGAAGGGATAGGTGAATTGTTATTGGTAAATGAACACTGGATAAGACAGCAAATCGTTACCAAACATTACAGGATTTGAAAGATTGACATTCATCAGTTAAAATGATAGCTTTGGTGAAAAGTGAGCCCAGATAGATATAACATGCTCTCATGGAATATAGCAGGCATAAAGGATAGATTACAGACCCTCTTTTGTAGACTACATGATACAGTTTAACTGTATATGCCTTTCGAAACCTGGTCCAGGAAAGATTTTTTTTTTTTTTTGCTGTTAATCTTTTATTGAGTAATTTCATAATTATTATAATACTGGAACTTTCTACATATAAAACTGAGTGGTTTACAACATCACCACCATATATCCACTTAGTACAGCATTAATGTCAACATGAGTACAACATAGACAGTATGTAAAATAAACAAAACTTAATGGTTATAAAAGCTTAAATGGGCAAGGAGTGCCAAAAAATAGTAGGATTGTCAGGAGGTTTAAGCACATTGTGCAAAATATTGAATAATGTCCAACATACTGAAATAGATATAGCTTCAGAACATATCCTGCCTATAAAAATGGTAGTTAATACTTTACATTATACAATTATTAATGTATATTTTCCCGTAAATGTGCCCTGCCAGCTTCAGGTCCCCTTCCGATCAATCCTGAGGATGACCTCAGGTCAGGATGGGGACCTGGCAAAAATCCATTCGCCAGCAACAGTGCTGCGGAATTTGGCATTCTCTGGCGAAAGTGCCATTTGCGGTGAAATTGCTGCAAAATGCCAATTCCATAATACTGTTGCTGGCCAACTATAGACCCGCCATATCAACCTGATGTCATCCTCAGGACTAGATCGGAAAGAAACTCCAAACTCTTGATATCTTGTAATGCACTCCATACGCATCTGTACAGTAAAATACAGCCTTACAGTACCTCCGTTTGTGGTACTTTCTGTACTGGGAGGTACTGTAGGCGAGGTAGGGCACTACTGGCATGTCTTTTAGACGGTCTTGCTGTTTTTAATTGTCCAGGCCATTTTGCAGGACGCCGTGTAACTTTGACCAATGCAACAGATTTCTTTCTAAAATGTTTTAATTGTTTATTGTTTCCTATCATGTTAAGGCATTTTAGGTCAAGCATCATAGTTTTCTGCAACTTCTAGAGGAGAAGAAGACAATATTTTTCTACTTTAAGTCCAGGCCATTTAGCATTTTTGTATTTTTGGCAGGATGCAACTGCCCAAACCAGGACTATCTTGATGAAATCAGGACAGGTGATGACCCTAATGGCAGTATGAGAGGAGGGAAGGAAGTAGAGAGGTATAGGGTCATGGACAGTTGCAGGTGGGAGTACAAAGTCATGGCAAGAAGACTTAAGGAGAACTGTATACATATCGACCTCCCTGCCCCGAAAGGAAACACATCCCGATTAAGCTTTTATAGAGGAACCCCCTTTTCCCAGCAGCCACTTACTTCAATTTTATTTCCTAAAGTCCACGAACCAGAAATATGGTGGTGCATCGCGCACTGTTATTTATTTATTTATTGAGATAGATTCACCAGGAAAGGCACACTGAGCACAAGATGCTTGTCTCCTGGTGCGGCGTGGGGAAGGGTACAGTGGAGGATAACATGCAAGTTATCAGTAAGTACAATTGACAGTATACAGAAGCATTGGGTTAACATTAGCACACGTACTGATATAATAAAGGATAAAAAGTGGAATACATTTAGGACTTGGTACAGGAACACAACACTAAGGCAAATAAATGGAAGGACTAGCTAATGAGAGGTCAGTTCTACAAAAAGAGACAGTAAGTGCAGAAGTTGGGTCAATAAGCCAGCTATCGAGTGTATGTAGGTGCCGCTGGTCAGGCAAGGGAGGTAGAGGGGGACTCAGGGGATGCTATAGAGATGTCAGGTGGAGGAGCAGTTTGCAGTGTGGCAGTTTGCAAGGGCAGTAGCTAGGAGTGGACAGAGGAAGAGTGGCAAATTTGGGGGGGTGCATTTCGAGAGATGGGGAAGTCGTGTGAGAAGGCAACTTGGCCAGCAGAGGTTCTCCGCCTAGGGATTAAAAGGAGATGGGATTTGTGGGACCTCAAAGTATGGGAGAATGCAGGGGCCGATGGTGTAGATGCAAGGTGGGCGGGATGCCACCAAGCCAGAATTTTGAGGTAAATTTAAGCACAGCGCATTGAGCAGCGGTTTTTCAAGGGAAGGAATGTGAGGGAGTGGTAGAGGTGCAGTGATGGGTCGGGGAGGGGCATCGAGAGTGAAACGGTGGAAGGCGTTAAAAGGGTGTCTAGTTTGAATAAGCTGGACTTGGGCTGCACTGTAGACAATATCACAGTAGTCAAAGGAAGGAAGTATCATCTTCTGGACGAGATCTTGCCAAACAGTAAAGGGAGGCTATTTCGATTCGATATAGAGCACCAAGCTTGGGGCGAGTGTTTCGAGATGGCGTTGACGGGTAGATGATGATCTAGCCATACCCCTAGGCACTGGAAGGAGGTAACATCCTCTAGCAAGGTCCCATCCAGGGTGTGGAAAAAGGAGGAGGAAGCCTGGCTAGATGCTGACTTGTGCCAAATGTCATGGTGACTGTTTTTGCATTTAGCGAGAGCTGGTGGGAGTTAAAACAGTGTTGAACTTTGTTGAAGTCAGCCTGGAGGTCAGAAGCAACCCTATCAGGTGATGAGCCAGGGAGAAAAGGACGGTGTCTCTGCGTACATGTGGATTGATGAAGGGAGCAGATTTGAGGCAGTAAATGGAGCGACACATGGCCTGCCATATTTCTGGTTCATGGACTTTCTGAAATAAAATTATAGTAAGTGGCTGCTGGAAAAAAGGGGGTTCCTATATAAAAAGCTTAAATGGGGGTAGGCCTTTGGGGGTGGGAAGGTCGTTATGTATACAGCTCTCCTTTAAGGGAGAAAGCAGAATAAGGCACAACAGATTCACAGGAAAGGCGGACCAGAGTTTAGAGAATGTGATATGAGAAAGAAGATTGGCCAACAGTAGATTTCATAGAGCGAATGGAGGAATAGCAAACATTACTCGGAGAGTGTAAGAGAAAGATGGGGAGAGGATAGTAGGAATATAAGGTATGAAGGAAGAGGAACTAAACCAGAATGCACATATAACAAGGCACAATGGAAGGTGCCTGGCATCAGAAGGAAGAGTAAAGGGCAAAATAGAGTGAGGGGACAGTCTAAGGCAAAATGACAAAAGGGTGAAAGAGGGGTCCGTCTGGCGGAGAAAGATTTGGGAGCTCCACTATTGACTATGTCACCAGAGTAAAAAATAGGGTGAATCATCTTTAGAACAATTCCTCAGCAAGCAGGAAACAGGATACACGCTTTGTTAGTCTACAGTGCACCAAGTCTGTGGTGAAGCTTGTGGTGTGTAGCGTCAGTATGCACAGAGAATCAAAATGTTAGTTCCAGCTGACCAAAGGTCCTTAAAGGAAGATGCATCTTCATTCGTAGCACCATCAAGGGTGTAGAATAAAGAGAGGAGATGAGTCTGGTAAGCCTCTGTCTTGTGTGTCAAAAGTCATAGGAACTATTTTTGGGCATTGAGGGACAGTTGATCAAACTGGAACCAGTCCTGAATGTTGTCAAAATCCAGCTGTACCTCGGAGGTAAGGTAGTGGGAAGAGGAGCCAGATGCAAAAGTACTGTATCATCAGCATATGTATGTATGAATGGACATCATGACCTCAGGAATGCTCCTTTCCTCAGAGAACTGCATTGCACACCATCCATTAGCTTTATATGCTGCTCCTTATAGTCTTTGGTGAAAGGTCTGTGTCTTCCCCTCGAAAAAAGGCTGTCTCCTTACAGCACATTCACCATTTTGGAACACCCCTAACTCCCTAGTCCCTGCACTGGTAATTACGCCTAAGCAGGTTGGAAGAACATTAAGTCCTCCGCAGCTCCTCCATGTCCCCAGAGTCTGGACATCTCAAGGGCTCGGTCGCTTGCAGCTTACATACCATCCCTCTGGAACAGCCTCCCTAATAACCTCCAAGAGTGCTGCTGCCTTGGAGGCTTTATGAAAGGCCCTCAAGACCCACCTACTGGGACTAAGTCTCTGCTCATGTTACTGCTGAGCATCAGAACACTACAAAGGACTACCTCATTAGTCTTCATCGGCCTCCTGGCTGACCCTTACTCTATATTATGACCCTTACTGTTCTGATAAGATATGTGTAATTGTTTTATTCCTGTCAACCTGTTTTATTTCTCATCCTGACCTTCAATTGTACCTAACTTGCCTGTGCATGATTTATTATGTCCTTTTACATAGAAACATAGAAGTTGACGGCAGATAAGGACCACAAGGCCCATCCAGTCTGCCCATTTCTTTTCCACCTTATAAATGTGCCATTGTCCTTTGCTGTCAGTGGCCTTATATTCATACTCATCTGTATTGCTCCCTTATGCCTATCCCATGCCTGTTTGAAGCCCTACACTGTATTCATAGCCACCACTTCCTGAGGTAGGCCTGTCCATGCATCCACCACCCTTTCTATGAAAAGAACTTCCTCACATTACCCATAATCAGCCTCCCTCTGATCTCATGCTGTGTCCTCTTGTCCTGCTATTTTCTTATATTGAAACATGTTAGACTCTTTCACCTTGTTAATGCCCTTAAGGTGTTTGAATGTTTCGATTACATCACCTCTCTCCTCCTTTGCTCTATGGTATACATATTGAGCTCTGTTAATCTGTTCTCATATGTCTTCTGATGCAGTCCCTGCACCATTTTGGCTGCCCTTCTCTGACTGCCTCAATTTGGTTAATGTCCTTGTGAAGGTGTGGCCTCCAATACTGCATGCAGTAATTCAGATGGGGCCTGGGTTAGTGTCTTGTAAAGAGGGATAATTACCTCTCTTACGACTTGTGATACCCCTACTAATACACCCTAACACTTCCAGCCTTACCTACTGCTTTAGAGGTCTGCTTGATGATTTCAGGTCATCAGTGATGATGATGCCCAAGTCTCTTTCTTCCTTTGTGACTGCCAGCAACTCCTCTCCCAGCCTATAGGTGGCTTCAAGGTTTCTCTTCCCGATGTGCATGATCTTGCACTTTGCATTAAATCCCAGTTGCCACTCTTCTGACCATTTTGCTAGTTTATCCAAATCTCTTCTCATTCTGCCCACCCCATCTGGATCATCTACTCTGTTGCATATCTTGGTGTCATCTGCAACAGGCTTTTTGTAATGTACTACCCCATTTGCTCTGAGCTGTTCTTGATGTTTATTTTGTATGTAATTAATCCTGGGTCACCCTGAAAAGGGACTGTAATGGTCCCAGTGGGCCTACCAGTTACCAAAATTTAAATAAATGAATAAATAAATAATGACTGAACACATCAAACCTAGGGTCTAGTTGCACTCCCTTTCCTCTCCGTCCTTATTGCAAATGGCAAACACTCCAATCCTGGCTCTAGTGGAGCAACTCTTCCTCCAGTCCCATTCCCAGCAATGGTGAATCACACCAACCCTGACTCTAGTGCCCCCTTCCCTGTCTAAACCCAGCCCTGGTAATGGTGAAAAACATAACCCCTTACCCAGTGGTACCAACTTTTCTCACTGATCCCACAGCAATATCGCTGGCATCTGATAGTCCCTCCAAGTCCTGCTGCCAACTTCACTGGTGTCCCGAGGCATTTCCCCACTGGTGTCCCCAACTCCACCCACTGTGCACCAGGGACCACAGATGGCACATACCTTCCTCCGGCTTACCTTCACAGCTAGGTGTACTGCACACAAGTTCTGTATCCTTATACAAGCACATATAGTGATATAGCACTGATGGGATGTCTATTCAAAATCACCAAAAGAAGTGGACATGGGTCTGGATACATAAGGGAAGCCTGCTTAGACACTGAGCATCTTTTCTTTCTGTGCTTTCTACCCTTTTGCACCTCATTAAAAGAACAAACAAAAAAAACCCACTTTAAATCAGAGTTTTGTGTGCCATCCTTTGCGTGTTTTGACCTGTGTAATTGAGGCCTAAACCTCAGCTGTCTTCCTGACTAAACATTATAAATATATAAAGCAGTCAAACAGTCTGGGCAATCTTTGCTTCTATACAGGGTCAAAACAAGACTGAATCACTCTCTGAGTGTAAACTTGAGATTGAGCAAATACTGCATCCTACATCTTGCCATGTTTGTTGTAGAAAAATACCTAAAATAATTGGTAACACAGCAAGATAGGCACAGCTCAATCCCAGCTAAAGAACACAGCAGGTAAGATGGCAGAAGAGTGGGAGACTACCCAGAGTGAAAAATGGAAATGTCCCTGTGGTTTAGAGGATGCAGAAGGCCTGGAGCATTATATTCTGAAATGCTTCTTTGATGCTAAAATGAGATCCAAATAAAGTGTGCTACTTTAAAAAAAGAACTCGACAAGGTGCCCTAGAGCTCAAAATTACAAAGATCGATGAACTCTGGGAATTGAGAAGTTGTGCCAGCTTAAGTCCTGCATATTCATCAGCTATCAAAGAGAATAAAATGCATTGGCCAGTGACAAAATCATACACTGTAATACTTTTTTTTAATGCTAGTGAGTTCCTTAAGTCGAGAAGGTTTTATATGAGCAAATGCTGACCATTGCTTACTTTTCTGAAAGAACAGGATGTATTCTTCTTGCATGGCAAATTTTTGTTCGATCCTGCATTAAGCGCTGAAATACCAAATGACATTTGATTGCAATCATAACCAAGTACCAAGGAAGAACACAACTTCATAGATATCTCCCTGAGACCGGCTCTTTATTTGAGCAGCTTTTAAAATTGCTCTAATGGATAATGCCCAGGTTCCAGATACATTGAGCTTATGGAATTAATGAGATAAGTTACTCTGCACAATTTTACTGATAAAATGAGTACAGAATATTAGAAATCATCGTTGAAAAAGCAGGACCATACATTTTAAACATAGATATAAACTCAACATTTTTAGATAACAAAATTCATGGCATGTCCATTATATAAAGGAAAACCTTCTATCTGAATCCATTTTGGTAGGTCTAAAGGATCTTTTTATAACTGATCTCAGACCTTTAGCTGAAGAAACAGTTTCTACTATGTACTGCTTGAACCAAACAAACAGTTAAGGGTCAATGATGCTTAAAGCTGAAAATGTGCAACAGTAAAAAATAAAGCTTGGCACCTCCCCCAAGCAGCACACACAAACATAGTTCAGTACACTCCAAGTGGAAAAATTGTACACATGCAGAAAAATGTTGCTCAAGGAGTTTCCATGTTCAACATAATTTTCCACATGCACTCAATTTTCAAAAGGTTGCCATTGCAACCTTTTGCACAGTTACAACAGCTTGCACATATTGTCTTGCATAGCTGCGGAGAAATGCTACACCAGTACTACCAGGTGTAACATTTTTACGCAACTTGTTGTAAAAGGAAAATGTTGCCCATTTACATAAAATTATGAAAATAACATTTTCACAGGTGTGAAATTTCCCTGCACCAAGGAGTTGTGTACATGGGCTCAGTCTCTGGTCCATGTCAAGCCTTTTAAAATCTAGAAACATAGAAACACAGAAGTTGAGGCAGATAAGGACCGCATGGCCCATCCAGTCTGCCTGTTTCTTTTTCCACCTTATAAATGTGTGCCATCGGCCTTGCTCTGTCAGTGGCCTATCTATTCATACTCATTTGTATTGCTCCCTTATGCCTATCCCATGCCTGTCTGAAGCCCTGCACTGTATTCCTAGCCACCACTTCTTGAGGTAGGCCTTCCATGCATCCACCACCCTTTCTGTGAAAATGAATTTCCTCACATTCCCCTTAATTGGCCCCCTCTAATCTCATGCTGTGTCCTCTTGTCCTGCTATTTTCTTATATTTAAACATGTTAGACTCATTCACCTTTTAATGCCTCTAAGGTGTTGAATGCCTGATCATATCACCTCTCTCCTCCTTTGCTTAAGGGTATACATATTGAGCTCTGTTAATCTGTACTCATATGTCTTCTGATGCAGTCCCTGCACCATTTTGGTTGCCCTTCTCTGGACTGCCTCAATTTGGTTAATGTCCTTGTGAAGGTGTGGCCTCCAATACTGCACACAGTTCTCAGATGGGGCCTAACCAGTGTCTTGTAAAAGAGGATAATTACCTCCCTCTTCGACTTGTGATACCCTACTAATACACCCTAACACCCTAACCTTACCTACTGCTTTAGAGGTCTGCTTGGATGATTTCAGGTCATCAGTGATGATGATGCCCAAGTCTCTTTCTTCCTTTGTGACTGCTAACTCCCCTCCCAGCCTATAGGTGGCTTCAGGGTTTCTCTTCCTATGTGCATGATCTTGCACTTCTTTGCATTAAATCCCAGTTGCCACTCTTCTGACCATTTTGCTAGTTTATCCAGATCTCTTCTCATTCTGCCCACCCCATCTGGATCATCTACTCTGTTGCAGATCTTGGTGTCATCTGCAAACAGACAAGCCTTACCCTCTAGTCCATCTGCAAGGTCACTAATGAAGATGTTGAAGAGGACTGGCCCCAGGACTGATCCCTGAGGTACCCACTTGTGACTTGCATCTCTTCTGACTGTATACCATTTACCACCACTCTCTGTTTTCTGCCTGTCAACCAGTTTGCCACCCAGTTGACCAACTTCGACCCACCCGAGCCTACCCAGCCTATTTATCAATCTTCTATGTGGAACAGTGTCAAAAGCTTTGCTGAAGTCAAGGTAGGTGACATCAACTGCTCCCCTTGGTCCACCTCTCTGGTTACCCAGTCAAGAAATCTATGAGATTAGTTTGACAGGGACCTTCCTTTGTAAACCCATGCTGTCTTGGATCCTGTGCCCCTATGGTTCCAGGTGTTGCACTATCCTTTCCTTAAAGTGCCTCCATAATCTGGCCCAGGATCTGAATTATTAAGTGTAAACAGCATTTGCGTGTAACAAAAGTGAGAACCCAGATGCCTGACCCAACCATTCACTGCGTCATCTTGGCACATAAATTCTTACTCATTACATCTCTAAAAGGAACAACTATGTTCCTGCTTAAGAAAGTAGATATCTGGTGGAGCACAATGGACATTGGCAGAATGGATAACCCACTGTCTGTGTGTTTTGTTATGTTGGCTCACGCATGCAGACAACATATACGTCGAGTAGCAGATTTGGAGGCACGGTCACTGTTGGGCTAATGCAGGGCACGATCAGTAGGTGCGCCCTCATTCCCAATCAGCCAGCAGCAGGGGCCGACACCCTGCATATCTAATGTGGCTACCATATCTGAGAAACAGTCCGCTGCAATGAGAGCGAAGGAAGGAAGTTATTATCCTCTGTACAGACAGCTGGTGAGAACCCAACTGGAGTACTGTAGTGCAGTTCTGGAGACCAATCTCCACAAAGACATAGACAGGATGGAAGCTGTCCAGAGAAAGCAACTAAATGGTCAGGGTCTGCACCGGAAGACATATGAAGAGAAATGAAAGGAGCTCAATATGTATAGCCTCGAGGAAAGGAGGGAGGGGGGACATGATAGAAATGTTCAAGTACCTCAAGGGAATCAACAAAGTCCAAGAGGGTAGCATCTTTCAAAAAAGGTGTGCAAGAACAAGAGGGCACAATTTGAAGATAGAGGCGGCTCAGAGGTAATTTAAGGAAGTATTTTTTCACAGAGAGGGTTGTGGGTGCATCGAACGACTCCGGAGGAGGTTGTGGTGTCAAAATCAGTGGTGAATTCAAGCATGCATGGGACAGTCATAAGGCAATTCTAGGGGGGGGTAGGAAGAAGTAGGCTGCTGGTTAACTAGGATCTGCAGCTTATCCAGTAGGTAGGAAATGGGCAGACTGGGTGGGCCAAGCGGTCCTTATCTGCCGTCAAATTCTATGTTTCTATGAAAGATGCTACCCTCTTGGACTGTGTTGATTCCACTGAGGTATTTAAAAGTTTCTATCATGTCCCCCTTCTTTCCTCAGGGTATACATATTGAGCTCCTTTAGTCTCTCCTCATACGGCTTCTCTTACCAGACCCTGCACCATTTGATTGCCCTCTTCTGGACTGCCTCTATCCTGTCTATGTCCTTGCGGAGATGGGGTCTCCAGAACTGGATGCAGTACTCCAGATGGGGTCTCACCAACTGTCTGTACAGAGGGATAACAGCTTCCTGTTTTCTGCTGCTGATGCCTCTCCTATGCATCCCAGTATACCCCAGCCCTCCCTACTGCCTTCTCACATTGCTTGCTAACCTTAAAAGTCATTTGATATGATTACCCCCAGGTCCCTTTCCTTTTTGTTGTTGTTTACTACCTCCCCATTGTGTATTCTTCCCTGGGTTCTTGTTTTCCAGGTGCATTATTTTGCACTTCTTTGCATTGAATCCTAGCTGCCATACTTCTGACCATTCCTCCAACCTTGCCAAGTCCCTTCTCACCCTTTCCACGCCTCCTTGTGTATCAACCCTGTTGCAGATCTTTGTGTCATCTGCAAGAGGCATACTTTCCTTCCAGTCCCTCTGCAATGTCACTTATGAAGACATTAAAAGGACTGGACCTAAAACTTGAACCCTACGGTGCCCACTAGTAACCCTTCTTTCTTCAGGTGGACTCCATTTACAATTACCTTCTGTGTCCTGTTGTCCAGCCAATGTTTTACCAGGCTACCACCCTGGGACCACTCCCAGGCTGGTTAATTTGACTATTAATCTTTGTGTGGGACTGTGTCAAATGCCTTGCTAAAGTCTAGGTAGGCCATGTCACAGCCCTCCTTGGTCTACTACTTTGGTCACCCAGTCAAAGAAATCTATTAGATTTGTCTGACATGACCTTCCGCTGTGAACCTATGCTGTCTTTGGGTCCTGTGCCCACTGGCTTCTAGGTACTCAACTATTCTTTCCTTCAGAGTGACTCCATCACTTTCCCTACCACAGAGGTCAACCTGACAGGTCTGTAGTTTCCTGCCTCTGTCTTGGTCCCACTTTTGTGAAGGGGAATCACATCCATCTTCCTCCAGTCTTCTGGTACCACCCCATCCTCCCATGATTTATTAAAAGCATAGCCAGTGGTTTCACCAGTTCCCCTTAATTCTTTTAGAATTCTGGGTGAATTCCATCAGGCCCCATTGCTTTGTCCACCTTCAGTTTAGGGTTCTTGCAGAACCCTTTCTTCTGTGAAAGGACTGGGATCGATCCCCTATCAAGTGCTTCTGTTAATTGGATTAGGCACTTCCCTCCTCTTTGTGAATACTGAGCAGAAATATTCGTTCAGTATCCCTGCTTTTCACTGTCCCTCTGCCCACCACCATTCATTCTATTCAGCCTCGCTATCCCCTTTGTCTTTCTCGCTCGCTGATGTACCTATAAAGGTTTATCCCCCTTCTTAACCGAGTTGGCTATCTTTCCTCAGTTTCGGCCTTTGCTATTCTGACTTCCTCCCTCCTTCCTTCTGCCTTAATTGGTACAGCTCTCTGTCCTGCTCCTTCTGTGTTTCCTTATACTTCGGAATGCTATCTTTTCTTCCTGACTTTCACAGCCACCTCTTTGAGAACCACAGTGGCTTTTCTTTCATTTTGATTTGTTTATTTGCTTCACACAAAGGCTTGTTGCCTCTGTGATGGCAGTTTGATGATTCCCCATTGTTGCTCCACACCACCTTCTAGCCTGTTTGCTAGTGCTTTTCTGAGGCACTCTCCCATCTTGCCAAAGTCTGTAGCTGAGTTTAACGTGAACCACACTGTTTGATGGTCACTTGTCCCCAGATGGCAACCCACTTCTAGATCCGAGGTCCTCTCACTGCCCCCGTTTGAAATCACGAGGTCTAAGATGCTCCCTCGAAGTGGGTTCCGAAACTAGCTGTCTGAGGCCTGCCACCTGTAGGGCATCAAGAATGGCCCTGCTCTTGGATGTGGCTGCAGCAAATGTGCTCCAGTTAACATCTGGCATATTCAGGTCTCCCATCAACAGTATCTCCCTTCTCTGCCATTCTAAGAATGCCTTCTATCATATCCTTGTCCATTCCCTCCCCTGACATGGGAGTCTGTACACAACCCTGTGTGGATTGTGGTGCCTTTCCAGTCTCAAGGTGACCACAGTGCCTCCTCTCCGCCCTGTTTATTCTTTTGTTCAGTTGCTTTTATCCTTCCTTTACATAAGACAGCTACTCCTCCCCTCTTCTCCACTGCCTGTCTCTCCTGTAGGTTATGTACCCTGGTATGTTAACATCTCAGTCATGGTTCTCTGTGTATCATGTTTCTGTGACTGCAACGATATCCAGGCATCCCTCTTCCATCAAGGCCACCAGCTGAGGGAGCTTGTTGCCCAGACTACAGGCATTGGTACTCATTACCCTCCATTTCTTGATGGCCTTACTCCTTTTTGCCCCATCCCTGTCCTTCTTGCCTTTGTCCCTTTCTCCATTTACCCCAGCCCTTCTCCTATCAACACCTCTATGTTGGAGTTTATCGCACTTACTACCATTATTTTTTGGGGCAGGATTTCCGCTCCTTTCCAGTGCCTCCCCTTGGCTAGTTTAAATGCTTGCCAATGATGCTTTTAAACCTATCACCTAGGATCCTGGTTCCCTCCTGGACAGATGCAGCCCATCATGCCAGTATAGGCTTGCATCACTCCAGGTGGACCCAGTCCCCAATGAAGCCAATCCCTGAGCTCCACACCAGTTTTCAACCACTGATTGAATCCCATGGTGTGGAACACCTAACCTCTCCTATGCCATCGATGGGCAGCACCTCTGAGAAGGTTACCGTGCATGCTACTTGTCTAAGGCCCTCCCCAATTCCACAAACTCTTCCTGCACTTCTCTAATCCCTTTCTTAGCCAGGTCATTTGTCCCTAGGTGGACAATGACATCCAGCTCCCTCCTGTGCAGCTGCTCTGGCAATCCTGAGGTTCGCTCCCTGTCCCTCAAGCCATGGCACCAGGCAGGCACCTTACCTCCCTCTCCCTTCCTCCCCAGTTCTACCTTCCTAACAATGGGGTCCCCACCAGGAGTTGTTTCCTTCCCCTGCGGGGTCCCCTGCCACCCTCCTGTGGGTCTCCTTTGTGGAGGTTCCCAGCATCCTCCTTGGTCTCCACTGCGGGTGCCTCCATAGGAACCACCCTTTGCCAGAATGGCATAGGGTTGTGGAGAGGTACAACTGGAGGGATGCACCTCTGTTGCACCACCCTCACCCTCCCTGGGCCCACTGTGGTCCAACCACTCCTCTTTCATGGCAACCTCTGAGGCAACGGCAGTGGCACTGGTGGTCCCTGGATGGAAGAGGAGGTCCCTAAATCCTGGCCAACTCAGCCTGGAGATGAGCAACCTCCTCCCTCAGCCCAGAGAGGTGCCACAGATGGGACAACACCGCATCCTCCAGACGTCTCCCGGAAGACTGCTGCTCCACAGCTGCTGCACTACTCCACTCCCATCATGTCTTTTCTGGCCCTTAACTGTTTGCAATCCTTACTCTTTCCTCTGTTTTTCTCTCTCTCCTTACTTTCTGCCTGTGTGCCTTTAAGCTCCTGATTGAGCAAGTAAGGGGTCTACTGAGAAATATAGGATATTCTTGTCTCAGAACAGGACAGAGGCAGACCTCCAGCAGCTAGAGGGGCCGGAGAACTACTCTTGCCCTTCTAGGATGGTGGGTCTTTGGTGGCTCTGTGATCATTCACTTCCTGCTCCCAAACAGGAAGTTCCTGTTGTCAGTCAAATGCTGTGCCTATAAAATAGAACTAGCTTTGGAGGGAGGGAAGGAGGGCAATATAGTCCCAACAGAGAGTCCAGTCACACAGCAGTCCTTTCTCCTGGTGTCTTCTGCCACACCCTCACCCCATACTTACCTCCAGAGCTCGGTCGACAATCTTGGTGGGCGGGAACACGTCTGCACTCTTCAAAGCCAACCATGAACTGAAGAAATGCAGGAAAGCTGTATAATGGCATAAATGGGTTTTCAACTTTGGTGCATATCTCGGGCATTTTGGGAATTTTGACACAAATTTTCAGCATGGGGTTTTGGGACCCCTCCTCATGAATTCAGGCACTGTCATGGCGTTATTTATTCCGAAGGTGATTTCGCAGTCACCGTGGAATCACCTTGGGACCGATAATGAAACAACAGTGCCACTGTTTATGAGAGGGGGCTGTCAAAGCCTATGTTGCAAATTTGGTGGAAAAATCAAAATTGGCTGTTTTACGGGCATGTGTTGAGCAGTTTCCACGCATTCTTGTAACTTCATGAATTTGTAATATCTTAACTCAGATGTTCACAATTGGCATTTTCCCAAACCTCCTTATGAAAATACGGCTGTCATTTTACATATCCGGCTGAAATGTGTTTGCACATCCAGCACAGAATAACCAGTCACTGTCCGAAATCAGTTTTAGGACAGTTTGAGGAAATGACAGTGACTCTGTTCATGAGCAGAAGTCCTAAAATGCCTATGTTGAAAATTTGGTGATGAAATTCCATAAATGACTGTGTTACAAGTTTGCGTTCCGTGGTTTCCACGCACCTTGTAACCATGGAATTTGCAATGTTTTCATGCCAGATTTTCAACACTGGCATTTGTTCACCTCCTTATGAACAGTACAGCTGTAATTTTTCATATTCTGTCCTAAATGTGTTTTCGCAGCTGTGGTGGTACACAATAGCGTGGTCACTGTGAAATCAATGTTTGGACAAATTATCAAAATCACAGTGCCACTGTTCATAAGGAGGTCCCAAAATTCCTATGTTAAACGTGGTTAAAATCCCAAAAATAATTGAGTTACTGATGTGTGTTGCACAATTTCTATGCGTGCTCATGACTTCACCAATTTTCCTATTTTCACTCCAGATCTTCAACGTTGCCATTTTTTATGCCTTCTCATGAACAATACAGTTGTCATTTCACATCCTGCCCAAAATGTGTTTTCATCCCTGTGTTGCCAAATGGCATAGCTGCTGTGCAAAACCACCTTTCAGCTAACAAACTGATTGTGCCACTTTGCATGAGGTGGGCTCACAAATAGCCCATGTTGGTAAATTTGGAGTGAAAATACCAGCACGTGCCTATAGTGTTAGGTTTCTAACTGTAGCACCCGACCCTGTAAAGACTGACAGGCATCAGGGGTGTGAATGGGATCATCAGCTGTAATGCTTATGGCATTCCACCCCACCCCCACCCTGCAGCCAGTGACAGGCATCATGGTGTGCCTTGCATTGTTCAGCCACAAAGTTCAGCCCATTCTCCTATACTACACCCACCTCAGCATATTTCCTTATGGAACGGGGTAAGTATAACGCTTCAAAGACCCCAAAGCACACCACAACACTTGTCAGTGTCTACAGGGTAGGGTGAGGTACAATGGCATGAGCATTATAGCTGACGACCAATGGCACACCCCAATGCCTGTCATTCTCTCAGGGTGGGGGTGTGATTGCGTCACTTCAATACTTCACTGCCTTTCCTATTATGCATCTCTAACTCCGGCACTGACAATGCCAGCGAGACAACATTCAGCATTGACAAATGCTTGTTTTCTTTAGTAAGTTCTAAAACTTGTGAGGCTTTTAAAATCCCTTTAGAGCTTGAGAAGTCACATACCATTTCTTGCTGTCGTGATCTTCTTCTGCAACAACTGTATCTGGTTCTTCATAATTAATCCTTAAAATAACTTATTTTGAACTGATCATCCCTCCCCAAAGAAAAAAATTAGCCCTGGGGCTTATGTTCAATCTGTTTGTCTTTCAGTTTAGCTCTGCAAGACTGTTTATTTGGACGTAGTGTGATTTTATTGATTGGTTGTCCCCCTTGCAATTAGTACTTAAAGAGCTTTCTTGATTAGGTTAATTCCTTAACAATTAAGGACAATTTTTTTATTATTTTACAGAGCTTGCAACTTTGGATCATCCCATTGCTGTGACACTGACTGCCACTGTTGGACAGTTATTCTGTCTCTTGCATGTCCTACATATGACACCCAGCTTGTTGACTGGCTGTGACTGGAAGGGAGGAGGGAGGAGCTAGAATGGAAGTCAGTGATTATGGCAGTCAGTGCAAGCTCAGTTCCCTCTGCAGAGGGTAATAGTGCCATTTTGTTTAATTTTTAAGATGTGATCTGGTCAGACTGACAAAAGGACTGTTTGGTCTGCCCCAATCAGACCTATCAAAACTGGGCTGACCCAAATCTCAGCCCATCCGAAGCATATCACTATACATTATGCACCATAAACCATAATAAGAGAGATCCTGTCATAATATTTGAATCACTGTGACAATGAATTAAAAAGGAGACACTGTAAAGTACATAAGGCACACAGTGAGACTCTTATCAAAACACAGTGTGGATATATCCACAGGGTCCATTCTGTGACATACACTGTTCAACAGATTTGTAAGTGACCTGGGCGGATACCATCAGCTGGACTGCCAAGTCTGCTGATGGCATTCAACAAGGAGGGATGCATCTTCTAACCATAATAAAAGTGTGTAATGCCTGGAAATTCTGAAGTGGAAAGGCTTGCACACTTATGCTGAAAATGGAAAGGCTTGACACCTTATTCTGAAATTGGAAAGGCTTGCACACCTTATGCTGAAATTGGAAAGGCTTGCACACCTTATTCTGAAATTGGAAAGGCTTGCACACCTTATGCTGAAATTGGAAAGGCTTGCACCTTATGCTGAAATTAGAAAGGCTTGCATACCTATGCTAAAACCAAGGATACATTTTTAATCTAAATGGGGTACTATTTACTGGCTTTTTCCTAAACAACTCTTGGCTACATCCGCTATGTCCATTCAAACAACATGAAGTCTTGCTGTATTCTGACAATCTGCAGTTAGCTCCAGCTCTTGAACTGCCCCAGAGAGTGAAGGTTAAATTCTATGCCAGGCATAGAGCGTTGGAGCTCGGCTTAGTTGAAAACTCTGTCTGTGTCCTTTTAGACCAACGTCAGATTCTTTACTCCGCCTCACTGAACAGTCGCTCGGAGATTTCTCCTTCTGTTCGGTTCTATCGGTTAAAGTTTGTTTTAGTCGATTTTAGTTCGCTTTTTAGGTTCGAGATTCTGCCTGTGGTACCATAAGTACTTAGATTAGTCGTGTTGTGTGGAAATGGCGAAATTTTTCCGATCGGTTCGGCTGAACCAATCTTGTAATAAGATCTTAAAGAGCGTGTGGTTTACCAGTCCGTGTCGGTTTAAAAAACCACGTAATTTTAGTGTTTTTTCCATCACTCGTGACACAGTGAGAAACCGAGTAGGAGTCTTGCCAGGCAGTGCCATATAAATGGTAAGTTGGTTAGGTTGGCCATGTCTGAGAAACCCAAGAAAAAAACGGGCCTACTGGGTTTCAACATGCAGTGTATGTGGGGAGGTCTTTGCTAAGACCAATCCCACACCACCTGTGTTTACTGTCTGGGGTTTGAACACCTCGATTCAGGCTGCCAAATTTGTAAGAATTTCCGTAAGTCTACCCTGGAGAAAAGATTAGCTAGACTTAGGGATAAGGAGGCAAGAAATTGGCTGACCTGAAAGGCCAGCCCGGTTCAGTTCCTACCGAACCAGAAGGAGTGCCCACTGACCAGGGCGATACTTCTTCGGCAAGAGGAGAGCTTGATCCTGAGGGAACAGTTCCACAAAAGAAAATTAAAGGATAATTCGGCCGGTTCGGATCCAGAGCTGCATGTTCCGACTGCGGAAGAAATAGCCAAAGTGATTCAGATTGTGGAATCACTTAGGTCTGGTTCTGACTGATCGGCGCCTTCTGGCAGGGGTTCGGTTCGGTCGGTTCTCCCAGTTCAGGATTATTCCCCTGAAGATTTTTACGAACCGGAGTTTGATGAGGAGGAGGTTTTGAAGAGGATGATTACAATGGTGAAAGTCTGAATGTGCCTGTGGAACTGGACATCTCCCCAGACAGACCTTCTGGTGTTCCCTCTCTAGGCTTTCTGAGTCCCTCCCACTTTCTGTTCTACAGAAAAGTGGCTCAAACCCTCCAGCTTCCTATTGAGGAGGCTGTAGAGGATCAGAGGAGCCTGACTTCATAGAGATGATAGACATCCCAGAGTCTAAGAGACTGTCTATTCCCTTCATAGGTCATTTGGAAACAGACACAAAAATTCTTAGGTCTCCCAACTCTGTACCTCCTGTTCACAAGAGAATGGACAAGAGGTACACCTATCGAACTCGGTGTAGAATTTCTTTACCAACAATGCAGCCATTTTGGGGTAGTGCAGGCTGCTGCTATGACAAGGCAAACATCCCTTGGCTTCACACCCCATACAAAGATTCCAGGAAGATAGATGTCTTGGCAAAGAAACAGTACTTGACATCATCTTTGGGACTCAGGCAGGCTAATTATATGGCCTATACAGCCAGGTACCAGAAGTCCAGGTGGGACACTGTACTGGCACTGGCTAAACAGGCTTCCCCAGCTAGTCAATGAGCTGGAGGGTGGCTACTGATTGGATTGAGGCATCAAAGGTGCAAATTCCATGCTGCTGTGGACTCCAATGATGTGTCATCAAAAGTCATGGCTACATCTGTGGCTCTTTGGAGAATAGCCTGGCTCAGATGTACTGTGCTTCTTGAGGACACCAGGCTAAGGCCATGGATTTCCCTGTAGTGGGTAATTCTCTGTCTGGGGAGCAGACAGAGATACATGAAAAAATGGATGAGTATAGGACCACTTATAGGAGTGCCCAGGCCAAGGAGGCCAGGCAACTCCTCAGAGGCAGCAAGCTAGGGGCAGAGGCAGGCCTTTTCACAGGCCTTTCTACCAGGTGCAGGCCTCCTCTTCCCTTTTCTCAGAGGGGTTCTTCAGAAGGAGAGGCAGAAGGGGATGAGCAGGGCTGCATCCACCCCTCAGCCTAAGGCTCCTGCCAAGCAGACACCCTGATGTGTCAGCCCAGGTCGACTCCCCATTCCAATAGGAGGCAGGCTGGCTTACTTTGTCCAGGACTGGATGTCTGTTACCTCAGACAAGTGGGTCCTGGAGGTTGTAAGCCAGGGGCTGGTTCTCAGTTTCAAAAGTTTTCCGAAACTGAGACCCAGATCCTTTCCACCTGCAAATACTTCAGAAACCCTTGCTCTAGAGGCAGAGGTTTTGTCTCCACTGGCTTTAAAGGCCATAGAGACAGTTCCTACTCCATACAGGGACAAGGTCTGCACTCCAGGTACTTCCTTACCCGAAAGAGACAGGGGAGTGGCGACCCATCCTATAGCTAAGATACCTAACAAGCACCTAGTAAAGCCAAAATTCAAGATGGTGACTCTGAGAACAGTTCTTCCCTCTCTGAGGCCAGGAGACTGGCTAGCCTCCCTGGACCTCAAGGATGCCTATTTTCACATTCTCATCAGGTGCTCCCACAGAAAGTAGCTCAGGTTGAATTGTCTTCAGGCCATTATCAGGTCAGAGCAATGTACTTTGGTCTAACCTTAGCTCCAAGGGTGTTTACAAAGTGCCTAGCAGTAGTGGTGGCCTTTTAAGAAGGAAAAGGATTTCTATTTTTCCATATCTGGATGATTGGCTTTTGGTGGGCCAATCTTCAGACCAAATCAAGTCAGATCTGCAGGTTACCCAGAAAGTTCTCACATCCCTGGGGTTCTTCTCAGTCTTCCAAGTCAGTTCTCGAACCAGTACAGCTCGTCACTTTATAGGAGCAGAGCTGGACACCCTCAAGGCAAGAGCCTTTACTTCCTTTGGAAAGGGCAAAAGCCATCTGTCAGCTGGCCTCTTCCTTTCTCCTCTCATTTCTCGACCAGCAAGGCATTTTCTGCAGCTTCTGGGCCTACGGCAGCTTCCACAGCAGTGGTCCAATGGGCCAGGTTTCAGATGAGGGACATTCAGGTTCCATCTGAGAATCTTTTGGTCCCGAAGGATAGATCCTCTTATCAAGCTAGTTCCTGTTACTCAGACCTTAATTCAGGCCCTTCAGTGGCGGCAGGACCTGGACAATCTGAGGCAAGGTGTTCCATTTGTCTCTCAGACTCACTCTGTGGTTCTTACCACAGATGCTTCCCTTTAGGGTGGGAGGCTCATCTGGGGCTCTCACAGCCCAGGGACTGTGGTCCCTCAGGAATCCCTTCTTCACATCAACCTTCTGGAGCTCAGGGCAGTACTCTTGTCCTACAAGTTTTCTCTCAGTCAATACAGAACAAGGTGGTTCAGGTCAGGACAGACAACACTACCACCATGTGGTATATCAACAAGCAGTGAAGCAGTCGGTCCACGGCCTTGTGCGCGTGCCATGAAAGTATGGTCCCTGCTTATTCCCTGCAGACCTCTCTAGTAGCGGTCCACCTCCCAGGAAAGGACAATGTGATAGCGGATGCATTGAGCAGGATTTACCAGGGCCATCATGAATGGTCTCTGGATCCTTTGGTGTTGAAGGTGATCTTCTCAAGTGGGGCACTCGGAGATAGATCTCTTTGCAGCCCCAGACAATCACAAACTTCCTCTGTTTTGTTGCAGACTCCCAGTCTTGGGTTCAATCCCTCTGGATGCTCTGATTTTGAACTGGGAAGGAAGTTTCTTTATGCCTTCCTCCTTTTCCTCTATTGTTCAAGGTTCTAGTCAAGGTAAGGTCACAACCATGCAAAGTGATTCTGATTGCTCCAGACTGGGCCAGGCAGCCTTGGTATCCCCTGTTGTTGTCTTAGCAGTCCATCTTCCCTGTCTCTTCCCAAGAATTACAATCTGCTAACCTCCTCTCAGGGAGGATTTGTTACCCAATCTCCAGTCACTCAATCTCAAGGCATGGCTCTTGAAGACTTAGAGTATGCAGATTTACATCTGTCCCAATGGGTTCTGGAGATCCTCAAGGCTTCTCGAAGCCTGCCACAAAAAACCTACAATTCAAATGGAAAAGGTTCAGTATTTGGTTTCCCCAGACACTGCTGACTCATGTACAGTTCTGGATTACATGGTTTACCTTAATGGCCTGAGCCTCAAACCAGCTACTCTCAAAGTTCATTTGTCAGCTATTTCTGCTTTCCTGCCAGTGGGAAATCTTCCTGTCATCTCACCTTGTATTCTGTAAAATTTTCAAAGGATTGCTTCATACCTATCCCCCTTTTAGGGATCCTGCTCCTGTCTGGGATTTGAATATTTGTATTGCTCAGCTGATGCACCCCTTGAGCCTATGTCCTCAGCACAGCTCAAGTACTTGACTTGGAAAACTGTGTTTTGGTTGCTGTTACTTCTGCCAGACGTATCAGTGAATTGCAAGCCCTGTCAGTGGAGCCTGACTTCATCTCTTTCCATAGAGATATGGTGGTCCTTAGAACCAATAGAAGGTTCCTACCTAAAGTGGTTTCTGATTTCCACTAAACCAATCTATGTCTCTTCCTGTGTTCTTCACTGATCACACCTCCTCAGAGGAACAGAGACTACACAGTTTAGATGTTAAAAGGGCCCTTAGTTACTACATAGAATGTACAAGGGTCACAGGTTTGACTCCCTCAGTTGTTCCTCACTTATGGGGAAGTAGGTAAGGAAAACCTGCCACCAATTGAACCATTGCCAGGTGGATTGTGTCCTGTATTCAATTCTGCTATGAAAACTGAGAAAACTGCACCCTCAGGCCTGAGGGCTCATTCCACTAGAGGTACAGCTGCATCTCTTGCTGCAGCTAGTGATATCCTTGTTAGAAATCTGTCATGCTGCCACCTGGAAAACAGTTCATACCTTCACCAAGCATTATTCTCTGGATATCCAGGCTAGGAGTGATGCTAGGTTTGGCACAGCAGTTCTTCAGAGCCTATTCCCAAAGTAGGTTCTGTCCCTCCTCCTTGGAGGTACTGCTAGTAGTCTGCAAATTGTCAGAATACAGCAAGATTTCATGTTGTTTGAAGAAAAAATCACTCACCTTAGTAATTGTGTTTCTTCTAATGGAGTCTTGCTGTATTCTGACTCTCCTGCCTCCCTCTCAGAACCTGTTTTTGGGAAGTGGGTGGGCAGGTGCAGTATGCACCCAGGGTGTATTTACCCCACTCCTGTTGTGTTGGGTGCTTTGTATTTTGTTTAATTAAGAGTTTTAGTTCTTATTAACTGGTTTTGGTTCTTTGGGTTTCCTGACTTGAGTCTTTTGGGAATCCAAAGTCTTTATCAGTTGGCTACTAGGAGTTTTACAATTTCCACATTATTTAGTCAGTGAGTTTTAGCTCATAAGAATCTGATAGTTTGCTTTCAAAGAACACAGCTATAGTTTTCAACTGAGCTCGAGCCCAACGTTCTATGCCTGGCATAGAATTTAATCCTTCACTCTCGGGACAGTTCAAGAGCTGGAGCTAACTGCAAATTGTCAGAATACAGCAAGACTCCATTAGAAGAAACACAGTTACTAAGGTGAGTCATTTTTCTTTTAGTTCCTTCTTTTTCATCTTAATAGAGGATACGTTTGTGAACCTTCAAGATTTAGAATTATAAACCTTAATGGTTTCAGTGAACAACTTTACGCACATCCCTGAGCTTGCTTCTTTTCTGTCTTGTCCTGTACCTTTTCTATCACTCAACTCTTGACTCCATGAATAAGGGAAATACTGAATCATTGTTTCAGGAATAACTTCCATCAGTAATGTAATTTGTTATGATTACATATTAACATTATTTTGTTTATATTCATTTTTATGTACAAATGTCTCTTTAACCTGGTTTTACAGTATTACATGGTATCCCATCAATAGGGCACAGGAGCGAGGTTGTCATAATGTGGGCACCAGCAACAGTGCGCACCTCATGTGGGCATCCGGGAGTTCTTGGTGTGATGTGTCTGATAGCATGACTCTGCCTCCGGCTCCCCAATGTGCTCGGGGTGGAGATGATATTTGTTTCAGTGGGGGTGTTGGGCAAGCCCCCGGATAGCATATACTAAATCAGTTGCATGCTCTGTGTCTGCGGTGCAGTTTCGGGCACTGTCATTACTTGTGGTCCTTTGACTGACCCAGCTTTCCCAGGCCACATTTGTTTTCGCCCTGAAAAGGTTAACCCTATAAGATATATTTTATTGTTATAAGCCTCAAGTTTGTTTAGTCATATGATTCTTTAATTTTCAATAAAATGTTATTGATAAAAAGTCTGCTAATGACATCAAGATGGGAAGAGTAGATACATCACAACAGGAGATACAGTAAATGAAGTATAGAAGGACTGGGACAGGTTTGTGAACTGGGCGGCAAAATGAAAGACAGATTTTAATACTAAGAAATGTAAGGTGATGCAACTAGGAAGAAAGCCTATTACTGCAATACTACCTGGATGGTTGGAGATTACTGAAACCAGGCAGGAAAAGTACATTGGAGTATTGAATGGCAGCAACTTTAAATGGTAGTTGTGCTGCAGTGTGAGGCAGTAGCTATCAACTGGCAAACAAAATCATGGCATGCATTAACAGAAACTTTGTAAGTAGGTCAAGAGACATTATGATGCCCTTAGGCAGAAATAAGACACAAGAGAATAGTGGCCAGGCTACACTGTGAGTACAGTCCGTAGTTCTGGTCCCCATATCTTAGGAAATATATTGACATATTAGGAAAGTGCAGAGAACAACAAAGATGATTAATGGCTTGAGTAACTTGGGATTTGCAGAGTTCTTTTTTTTATTTAAAATTTTTAATACATTGTACAAATGAAAGGCAGCCAGAGGTTACATGAGGCATACAGTACATTATACATGTCAGAAAACAACATAAGTAATGCATCTAGGAGACAATGCAAGCCAGCCCAATTTCATATAAAGGATGGGGGGGTTGACACAGAGCCTGAGTCTAACAAGATATCCCATTAATTAATATATACTGAAATGTCACCAGTTAGCATAATAGAGAATAGAAGTGGCCACAAAGGTAATCAAAATACAACAGAAAAAAAAATAACAGCAGCTGAGCTTAAGGAATAAAAATTAACTGAGATGAGACTTAACAGGGCTCCCCAGCCAGCATGACCAGTGTATTGAAAACTTATAGCAAAATCTCACAAAATCTATGTACCCTCATACAAAATCTATATTTATTAGTATTATATTTGTTAACACTCATTATAGCTATGATGTCCTTAACCCTACACCTTATTTAAATAACCATCCTCTTCCTAAAAAGTTTTTTAACATGCTGTCTTCCTGTGTGTCTCCCTTTTTAGTATTTATTTTATTTTATCCACCCCACAAGTGTTTCCATAATTTGTGTAATGTGTGCTCAGATTCTTTTCTTTTATCATTTTCATATATTTTCTGTACTTGTCCTACAATAATCCTAACCAATTCCTGCTGTTATGTGTATTGCTGCTGCAAAGGTCCAATGATACCTGGACTGCCAGATATGAGACTTTATAATACTAGGTTAGTAACCTCAGAGTAGTATAGGGTATTTAACCCATCGGCCACTGTAGATTCCCAATACCAAAACCTCATAAGTACATTTTCCAAAGTTCTGATCTTGTACTCTTATAGTCAAAGCATTTCAAAAGTGGTGATATATGGGCATTCAAAAATAAATGTTTCTTTGTTTCCAATATCATGTTACATAACTCTCTGGGCAGTACTGCTCTTCCACTTTTTATGTTTATGATTATTCTTCACCTCCGATTTCCCATGGTGAGATACTGACAACGGTAAAAATGGAAAGGAACCTGGGGGTAATTATATCAGATGACCTAAAGGTGGGCAAGAAATGTGAGAAGGCAGTAAGGAAGGCTGGGGGATACTGGGATGCATAGGAAGAGGCATCAATAGTAGAAAACAGGAAGTTGTTATCCCTCTGTACAGACAGTTGGTGAGACCCCATCTGCAGTACTGCGTGAAGTTCTGGAGACCCCATCTCCATAAAGACATAGACAGAGTGGAGGCTGTCCAGAAAGGGCAGCCAAAATGGTGCAGGGTCTGCACCAGAAGACATATGAAGAAAGACAAAGGAGCTTAATATGTATACCCTTGAGGAAAGAAGAGGCGAGAGGGACATGATAGAAACTTTCAAGTACCTCAAGGGAATCAACAAAGTCCAAGGCAGTAGCATCTTTCAAAAAAGATCTCAAGAACAAGGAGCACAATTTGAAGATAGAGGGATGGCTCAGAGGTAATGTGAGGAAGTATTTTTTCATGGAGAGGGTTGTGGATGCATGGAACAGCCTCCCTGAGGAGGTCATGGAGTCAAGAACAGAGAGGAATTCAAGAATGCATGGGACAGACATAAGGCAGTCCTAGTGGGGAGTAGGAGGAAGTAAGCTGTTGGTTAACTAGGATCTGCAGCTTATCTGTTAGGTAGGAAAATGGGCAGACTAGGTGGGCCAAGCGGTCCTTATCTGCTGTCAAATTCTATGTTTCATGGCATGCTAACCAGGTGGTGTCCCACAAATATTTTGAATTCATTTTCTGTCAACAGTTTAATAGTCTGAGCAAAGTTTTGAGAATTACCATTTGGAAAAAACAATTCCTCTTTCAGCTCAGTCAATAACATCTGCTCATATACCAAATGTCTTGACATACATTTCAAATTTGCTATGGTGACCTTCCACATCTGAATCTTCTTCATAGTACTCACTATATGTTGTAGTAACGCTTCTGCATGAATTTTGAAATTCCATTTATCTAAGGATCATTTTGGTAAAACATGAGACAGCCATTCCTCCCCCACCTCCCCATATTATGCTTTTATTCTGTAGTATTGACACATACTAAAATACCAGTAAATGGTATGGAAAAACAGTATAGGATGAATCCTGTCTAAACCCCCTTGGGCAAGTGGCCTATAGGTTGTCATTCTTTTAATGGGGTTCAAATGACTTCCCCATATGATGTGGAAGAAAGTACTATAGATTTTAGTCTCTAAATCAGGAGGGGGACTGATCCTACAAAAAGTAACAGTGGAACTATGAATGTCTTAATTTGGTATACTTTTTTAGGTTAGAGATCTGTAGCTTCTGCCATGCAAGTGCTCATTTTTACACATAGCTAGTCTGGTTTCCCAATTAACTCTGTCTGGTTCTTTAGGCCCAAGTGTTACCCCAGAATGTTAGCCTCTGAAACAACTGTGACCTCCCCACTTTGGTCAGACCAGGGACAGCCGTGTTTCCCATAACCAATACCTTACTTTTGTGTAAATTTATTCTGGCTCCTGTCACAGTAGAATATTCTGACATGACTTCAGATGCCTTCCTGCAGTCTGCTTCAATATCCAGAAATAAGTATACATCACATGCCGTGACTTTTAATGTCTGGGTATCAGGTGGTAGGCTAATGCCCTGTATTTGGTCATTTTAAAATGTTCTCACTAAAATGTCTCTATGGAAGGTACAGAGCATGGGGCTCAATGGGCACCCTTGCCGTACCCTCTTCTAATCTTAATTTTCCTGCCTACTATCCCTTTTATAAGTGGGCAAAAGTGTGCCTGTGCATATAATAACTGCAACCAAACTACTGTATTGTACCTTTTTCCGCTGGTCCTAAATAGTCACTATATTAGCTGGATTAGGATAGAACACGAATATCTAGGACCAGTGAAAATTCAGTTCACGCATAGTAACGGTATCCAGCATTTGGTTCCACAGTGTCGGTGGCATTTTGAATGTCTGCCACCATCCTAGCTGCCTTTCACTCATGTCTGAACCCTCTCCCTAACTGGTTGACTAACTGTAAAATCTCTTTAATATCTAATTTTAAGACATACTGCATCTTTTGTTTTAGATTTACATTATTTTTATTAAGTTTATTTGCACACTTGCCACAAACAATAGCTAACTCCTCGCCACTCACCGAGCCTCAATTGTTGTCCTCAATCTGCTTTGTAATTTGTCCATCCATCCATGTAAAACAACAAGCCAGGTATTGGTTTAAGTATTTTATTTTTTTTAATGCTAAGGCTAATGCCAATCCCAATAAAAAGTAAAGTGCAGTCCATGTGTAAGTCCGTGAGTTAGCGTTTGGCATCACACCACGTGGTCTCCTGTGTGTGTGTGCTCTTCGTCTACATCCTGAACATCTTCCTCAGTTCTCATGACACCTGTGAACACAAACAAAGTAAGAGTGAGTTAAAGTCAGTGAAAGTATTTTTAGAAAACTTTTAAAGAGATACCGATACTTACAGGGGCTAAAGTAGTTTTCATGCGCATCGGTGATGCCGGCCTGTCCGAATCCTCATAAACAGTCCCTCTTCTGCCACACAGCTCACTGAATGTTGCTTCAAGCCACTGGACATGTTTTTTCCTTTAAATTCTGGAGTTTCAGATCTGCATCGGTAACATCAAGTGGATACTGGCGTTCGTTTACCACCTGTCAACCATGCAAGAATAGACATTGTTCGGTGCTGACGAGAAATTTACAGTACTCTTGCTGTATTTGCACTACGCGGCAAAATGTGGACACTTACAGTATTGCCATTTATCAGCTGTTCATCTGAGTGCTAATTCAAAGGCGCAAAAGCAGATGAACTGCTGGTAGCGAAATAAAGTCATCGCAAATTCAGGGTACTATACAGTATAAACTGGTCCGAATGCCATGATGCAAAATTTGAAATAAGGTATGGGAGACCACATTGAATGCTTTCTCCTGATCTAAGACTAAAACATAGCCATGTGTTTTCCCCATGTGACCTCTTGATAAAACTTCACAAAGACATATTAAATTATCCTTAAATTCCTGCCAGCTATGGCACATGACTGGTATGGTGAGATCGTTTTTGTGCTGAATGACTCAATCTCTGACAAAGTATAGTGCAAAGATTTTAAAGTCCAGATTCAGTAGCGAAATAGGTCTCCAATTGGTCACTTCTAATCTATCACCTTTTTGTGAAGAAGTGTTAGAAATGCCTGGGCTATTTGTTCTTTCATGTCTAAATTACATTATATATCATTAAATACTCCCATCAAGATGGGTCCTAGTATATCATGGAATGCCTTATAAAAATTTGAACTAAGACCATCTGGCCCAGGGCAGTACTGAGCCTAAGCTTTGAGATGGACATTTTACTTCCGCCAGACTTATGGGTGCCATCATAGCTGTAACATCATCCATCAGTAAAGGGTCTATGTTTATCTTAGATGAGAAAGTCTGCACTGTAGTAACTGTATGTACAGGGGTGCCAAAGGAAGAAGTCAGGTGCTCTGTAATAACCTCCAGATTTTGCCAAAGTCTGTATGCACTTCACCTGTACAATCCCTGATGGCCTCCCATTCTTTATTTTGTACCCTAAACTGACAGTCCTTAAATATATCAAGTGAACCTTTCATCCCTTGAGTTCCTGCTGATTGTTCCATTCTAAGGGATCTGGCTCTATCATAGAGGTACCCTCTCATCTCTTGTTTTATTTGCTGTATTTCTATTGTATAATCCATATTTTCTGTATCCTGCAGTGATATTAATCTAAACAATTATTTTCTTTTTAAGAACTGAGAATATGCTGTTTTCCTTTCTGTATACCCCATTTTTTGTATAATTTCTGTAGCATCAATTTTGTATCTAGCCACCATTCTCCCAATGACTCATACCAGGCTGTCAGTGTGGCTCTGGCTTTAGGTGCTTATTTGTATGGGTAATTATTTTTCATCTGTCAACATGTCATTATTAATCCTCCAGTACCCTGCTCCAATACTGTTTTTTGTAGCTGGCCTAAAGTGACGTAATTCAAATGGTCTGAAGTTGCTGTAGGAACTGTTTCTGCTTTACAGGCCTTCCAATGTTTTGAGAGGAATATGTAATCAATTCTCGAGAGAGTACCTCTATGATAGGTATGTCCCCTTTTTGGTGTAGCTGCCTATATTCATCTTTAAGTGCAGCAGTATCCAACACTTGTTTCAGGACATTCTGTCACAGAACAGCTGGAAGTTACCCTGTTTTATTCCGTAAATCCGAGGGCAGTTAAAATCACCCCAATAATGAGTTTATGATTTTGTGTATAAATATGGGCTTAACATATTAAATAATGTAATCCTGAGTTTTTGTCTGTGGCGTATATATTATCCCAATCCTAATATATTGGTTCAAAATTTGCACAACCAACAAAAGTGCCCTGCCTGGTTCTAAATCCATAACTTTCTGAACAGTCATTTCCCTTTAAACAGGACCCCCACCCCACCCCTGAGCATAACTCATCCCCAGGGACCACACTATGGGGCCCTATGGACAAGATTTCTGCACTTGATGGATGTCTGCCTCTGATCATAATCTAGTGCCCTGTAACATACAGATGTGTGTCTGGGAGTGATGTAAGACTTGGAACTTAATGCACTGCCTTTTGTAGTTTTTAATGTTATTCACATTTAGCAATATATCATTTAAAGTGTCTCCTACCATCTTGGCCATAAGAAAAGGGATTTCAGCTTATGTGAGTCTCCTCATGGTTTCTTTTGGTTTTCTGTTTTACTTTCGCTTGTCCAATGGATCCCTTCCACATCTGATGTTTCTTTTTGGGACAATGCAGTTGATGATTCTGAGTCTCCCTTCTCATCAGCTGAGGATCATTCAAGACTAAGTATTTATTAGAAGTATATAGCATGTCCATTTTGGCAGTTTGGATTTGGGAATATTTCTGGATGACTGGCACTTCCTCTACATTTTGGAACTCATTAGTAGGTGGGTGGGGTGGCATTTCAGAGTCTTGCTGTTTCTCTGGTGTGAGTACTCCTTTGTCTAGTTTTCCCAAACAGGTTTCCTCTAGTTTTCCACTCTCTGGACTGGTTCCAGTCTGCTGGTAGAGTGGTCTGTCAAGGTGTCCTCTGTGTCCTCCTGAGGTGTCATTGGTGGAGCTGGCAATACTGCGCTTAACATCAGGCTGTTCTGCAGGAGTATGTGTGCTGCATGTACAATATCATCTTGATTCAAAAGGTCCCTTGTTATGGACTGCTCAGAGGCACTGAAGGAAAAGGTGACCCAGTTCATCGCATAGATTGCACTTCGGAGGGTTGCGACAACAACTGCTTGCATGACCAGCCTGTAGGCAAATATTACATACCTGTACCTCACAGGCATTGCTGAGGTGTGAGAAGGAGCCACACCAGTTACAGGTCTTTGGCTGACCGGTAAAAGCAGAAACCCCTTTCCAGACCAAAACAAAAATAGCTAGGAAGGTGCACCGCCCATCATCCATCATGCAAAGTTTTTTCTTTGTTTTCCATCTGCCCGTCCAGATATGTTCACTGTCCAAAATTGGTACTGGCCACTCCAGGACGTCAGCTCTTTGTTTGATCCAGTGCAAATGTCAGATATGTGAACATTTTCATTCCAGAATAAGACTGTGATAACTTTAAGAAGGTCTTGTTAAGAGATGGCTATGAATGAAGCCCATAATGAAGACTGCTTGACAGATGCATATTTCGTCCAAACTTTTTCCAGTTGCACAGGTGTATTGAAATTAATGTCAAAGATTGTATCCCCAGAAATGAATTAGTGCAAAAGATGTCTGAAGCCAAAATTGCATGGACACCTTTAATCGTTTTCTTGCACATATACCCTATCAGGTTGCCCACCTTTATAGTTTAATCACACAGCATTTCTTCGTGTCCTGGTTTTGCCCAGGTTAGCAAATAAACCAGCTATTCTAACCCTTGGGTTCTGAGGCCTTGAAGTGTTTGACCTGGTTGGGGGGTCTGCAGTGTGCTGCTGCTCTGAACCTACTGAAGCACAGGATTCCCACTTTCCACTCAGCCTCTATGACTTCTGCCTGGGTTTTCTGGGATACCGACAGAGAGTCACTGATATTGTTAGTGCTTGTACCTTCCCTTGGGTTATCTTGCATTGTATCTGCAGCCTCTACCTGCTGCTGTCTCCCACATTCACCATTGCCATCATTCATAGCATTACTGTGTGGTAAATTAGCAGTATTTTGTTTATGTGTCACAGTACCTGGTATAATGGATTCCTGCTCCGGGGTTGCGTTGAGCCCATGTTACACTTGTTGTCTGCAGCTGTGCTGTGCTGCTGATCTGAAGGTGCCACACCTTGTTTGCTCCCCTTTGTTTGGCCTGCATATTTACATTCAACTTTCTGGCCATTCCTTTGCCTGTCAGCTGTTTAATTTCCTTTGCTGTAGCAGGAACACCAGCAACCAGCATGTCTCACCTGGTGCCAGAATCCATCCTGCTGCTCTCAGGGCTCTTCTGGTGACCAGGATACATCTGCCCAGCTAGTTCTTCCAAATCCTCTTGTTCCATTTGCTGCACAGTTTCCTCACTGCTTTCCATGTCAGCTGACATCTGTGATACAGTCTTTGCCGTCGTTTGTAATTTCTGCAGCAACAACAGCCATCTAGCTTCTCACTCTGCAGCTGGTAATTCTTCAGCTGATTCCATAGCAGCTGGAACTGCTACCAACACTACAGGTGTACAGTTTTTACTTGCCCACTGGGCTCCATAACATTATCCATCACAATGTCCTTTGAATATGTACCTCCTTCCACTTCAGGTATTTCCACCGAACTGCTGAGTAAAACTTCTCAGACTTGGAGCCTAGAGCTCCCATCATCTCCTTCCTCCTCCATCTCCTCACAGTTGTCAGCCATCTTGCTGACTGATTGGACACAGCACCCACTACCGAAAGAGTAGGAGAATTTCCCTGGTGTCCTGGCCAACATTCCCCTTCCCATAAAACTGGTTTATGCAATTGTCCAAGGCTGTGTGTGGATGTTGATGTGCAAAAAGCTGCCACTACATGTCCAGTCACTTCACTACCAGTCTAGCATTGCTTGTAAAGTGCTTTGGGTACAATGCGTAAGAAAGGTGGTATATAAATGCTGATTCTTCTTCTTTTCTACATCACAGAAGGAGTGGTGAACAGTTGGGACAGACAGAATGCATGTGTTATCAGCTAATCTCCCCTACAAGTTTGTAAGTTCTCACTCATCCCTGTAGTTGAATTTAAGGAGTAAAGTTCCTTAGTGTCCACTCTATTTATCCAGTGCAGGTACTTGTATGTCTCGACCATGTTGCCCTTTTCCTCCTTTCTAAGGGTATACATGTTCAAGTCCTTGAAGCCTCCTCATAGAACGCTACACCTCTTGAGAAAAATTATCTGTAAATTACCTGCATGCTCCTACTCAACAAGTACTTTGAAGAAAATGGGCTGACAGGGTATTCACACTGAGCTGATGGTCTTCTTTTGTCCTTAAAATAGGTATGTATGTACGTACATATAAAGCCATATACATACAGTTTATGAGGAAGAGAGGATTTTTGGCATTTTATTTACATTTTTTAAGTTTGCTCCTGAAAGGGCAGAAATACAGATTTTTCACTCAAGGCAGTAACTGGCTCTGGACAAAAGTGTTTTGGGTTTTACTGTCCATTTTTTTTTTATAAGCACTTTATCCTTGTTCTGTCTCGCTTCCCCTTGTGACCTAATTCGCCCCCAGCCCCAACACCCCGTATCACCAAGACTTACCCTGCCCAGTCGCTGGGTGCAGAGCCTCGCGGAGGTCAGTCATTATCTTGCAGCAGAAGGTGTTTTTCCTCATTTCTCCCTTCCCTGTTGCTGGAGCCCACAAGCAGGACGTATGCACATAAAGGCATCGCGCGTGTCCGCAGAAGTCCCATAGCACTCTCCCTATGTCTGGCCCCTGATCTGCACTACCTCCAGCCTCCACCTGGGGTAGCCATTCAGCAGGAGTGCTAGTCCTCCCTCCCGGAAGAGGAGAGTAGTCCACTGGACGCCGATCCTCTCCCTCCTGCTGACCGCCAATGGCCCGTGCTCATTCCTGACACGAGTCCACTGCAGGTGTGGCGCCCAGCACTCAACTCTCAGCACCACCGGCTGGCTCCACTGTCCATTTTAACAACAACAAAGAAAAATCAGCAGATATTCAAGGCTTAAAGCTGTTCAGCCAGAGTACTGAGGAGACTCTAACATTTAATGAAACAGTGCATTTAATGGTTATGTTGTGAAGGTGTATTTTCTCCATTTTCTAAGGGTCAGTAAAGGGCCAGAGCATGAGGAATGGCTCCTGGGAAGCATTCCAAGAGAACATGGGGTACCGTGATAGATCAATTAGACAAAAAAACTTTGCGCAGTTTTCTTGGACCTAAGCAAGGCGTAAGATCCTGTTGATCACAGACTGCTTCTGTCATCCTCCAGAACACTGGTTTGGATTCCCGATCCTTAAATGGTTCTCCAACTACCTCTCAGGGTGACATCAACAAGTAAAGGCAGAAGGGAAGTTTCTCCACCAAACCCCTATTGAGGGGTGTACCGCAAGGTTCCATTCTTGGTCTCTAGCTCTTACCATTTATATTAACAACGAGATGCTCCCATCAAAGAAGCACAAATACACCTATTAGCGGATGATATGGTACTTACGCTAGTAGCCCCACACCTGAAGCGGCCTGTAAAACCCTTCAAAATAAATTTAATCTGCTGCAACATCAGCTTATAAACCAGAAACTGCTCTTAAATGCAAAAAACAAACAAAGCAATGTTCTTCTCGCCTTCAAATTCAATAAATCCTGCAATTGCTGGGACACACCGCAGGTCACTACCATTCTAGGTAAGCAGTTAGACTACGTACCAAAGTTCAAGTACCTGGGGGTCTGGTTAGACCATAGACTTACTTTCACAGATCACTTAGAAGAGCTGGCAAAGAAACTTAGACAAAGACTTGGTCTGTTCTTTAGATTAATAATCTCCTCACAAGAGACGCTAAACTGGAATTGGTTCAAACTACCTTTCTTTCCCTATTGGATTACGTAGACTTTCTATATAGTCAGGGACCTGCAGGTACCCTAGCCAAACTCGATACGCTTTATCACAGAGCCATAAGATTTATCACGGGTCTTCCATACTCAACCCACCACTGTGCATTGTGCACGGCAGTGGATGGTCATCCTTGCTTACAGCCGCAAAAAATGCTGTCGTTTGACATACAAAGCTATCTCAAATAAACTGCTCCAGTATATCTCTGTCTTTGTGCACTCTGGGAAGTATGCCCTGAGAAGCACCTCATATATCTACCTTTATGTTTACAAAGCAAAATCTTGCATTGACAGAGCAGCCATCAGCTTTGTGCTCCTCAACTGTGGAACAAGCTGCAAAACACTTTGAAATTAACTCACCCCATCAGCCTAGCAACTTTTAAATCTCTATACAGTATCTACATCATAATAAGGAGTTTTGTGCCTGACTACCCTAAATAGTGACTACTATAGGCCAAGCACACTCTAATTACTACTGTTAAAAGACTGATCACATCTATAATCGACTGTTCCTCTCCCTTTTTCTATCCCCATATCCTTCCTTCCACATTCCTTTAACCCTGGTTCCAGCTCTAAATTCTCCATACCGTATCACTATATAACTTTTATATTAGGTTTTATTTGTGTTCGTGCACCTGATATGTATATTTCTTTACTTTTATGAAAAATTGTGTCCTACCCCAAACTAGCTGTATCTTCTGTTCCAGACATATACTACTGTCAATGCTACCTGCTGATACTTTGTATATACTGTATTATTGTATCTCACTTTATTTGTATTATTACTATTTTCTTGTGTGTTGCATCCCATGTATATTGTCCCTTGTTCCTTGTTAACAAACCCAGTTCCACCTCGAAAATTAGCTTGCTCAACGGTGATCGCCTAGTTAAATAAAGACTTTGATTGATTGATTGATATGTTTCTTTGTTTCTATGTAACACTCCAAGGCTCACACTGGCAGCCGCCTGGTAGCATGGAGGGTTGAGGCACTGGACGCCACACCTTGCACCACAACGGCAACCCAGGTCCGGAGCAGACTCAGATCACCGGGTTGAGGGGAGGAGAGGATCAAGCATCCAGGGGACTGTTCTCTCTCCTAGGGTGGGCTGCTGGGGATTCCCTGTTTGCAGTTGCTCCCGGTGAAGACCGGGAGTACTGCCTCAATGGGGATGTGAAAGGGGACTAGGTGATGGTGGACATCTATGGTAGGCGGGAGCACGCCTCCATGTGCTGACGCCACTGCATATCTGCACCTTGGGGATCGAAAAGGAAAACCCTTGGAGTGTGCAGAGTGATGCCCTAACCAACCCACGCCTCTGGACCGAACAAGCCCAGCAGTGGGCGTGGCTCAAAGATTATGCCATCTCCTGCTGTTCCTCTCAAGGGGCCCTCTGTGAAGGGTAGGCACCTCTTGTCGAGGTGGAGGCTGGGCCAGGGAAGCTTGAGGGGTCAATGAGAAAGCAAAGGGAGTTATGTTCTCAAGAGCTCCAGAGGAGCAAAAAGAAAGTTAACAAGAAAAAAAGGCTCATACTGATGTGAGTTCCATGTAAGGAGTTGAGGACAAGTTGTAAATGGAAGCCAGATACTGTAGACTACTAACCTTTCAAAGAGCACAGAGCTGGGTATGCTAATAAGTTTGAAGTATAAAAGAGGTTGCAATGGCTGGGCTTGTGGAATTTAGTAAGGTATATGACCAGCTGAAACAGATCAGAGGATCCATTAGACTTGGTGTGACCTGAAGGGTAGGTTAGGCTAGGGCTAGCCCACCCCTGATAAAGGCTCAGAGTGAGGTGAAGCACCTGGGGTAGTCAGACTGTGGAGTCTTACTGGTATGAATAAATTCACTAATTAGACTTTAGTGGATTTCTGCTGATTTTATCTCATGGCTGGTGTTAGTGATTGTGCCACTGTTCTGCGTTCTGCACGCCTAAGCTGGATATTTCTTTTTTTTTTGATTGAAAATTTCACAAGGAAAGGCACACTGAGCAATCAAATTGCTCATCTCCCGGTGTGTCCTGGGAGAGGTAAGGGAGTAACAATCATACAAGCACATTTGCTAAGGATGGGGATTACATTAATACATAAAATGAAAATTATACAACGTGAAAATCAAAGGAAGTGCTTATAACGTGTGACATACAGATACTACTGGGAATCAGTGAGAACAGGGTTAGAGGAATCAAGAGCATCCCAGTAGTAGGGACAGCAGGACTTTAAGTGAGTGTGAGGAAAGCATAGTAACTTGCCAGTCTGCAACTACCACTGTATCTCCATAGCAACAAAATGAAAAACAGTCAGAATTCAGGGACCAGCATCCAACATCACCAGAAGGCTCCACTGCCTCATTCCAGGACATCAACAATCTACTTCTTCAAAGACTATCAAGTATTAACAGGACACTAAAAGATTTGTTCAGTGACTCAAGGAGGAACAGCCACATTTGCTGGGTACAGAAATATGTGAATATGTTAATGGTAAGCTCTGTATAGATAGAGTGGTAAAAACATTTTGATCCTTGATTTGGACAAATGATGCACATTTATAAAAGAAGGTCAGACATCAGATTTCCTCAGCCTTCTAAATGACAGCACATTATTTGCAATAGATGCATTTGCTTATTTGGCAGAAAGAGTAAAAGTGTCCTATTTATCACATTTGCAATCTAGCATTAGTGGCCAGTGTGTGCTGCTGGCATGGGAACATTTCACTCCAAGAAAGGGAGGTCTGCACACAAATCTTAATATACAGTATTATGCAATTGTACCCCAACTTATACTGCCCATTGTAGGTTACATATTCTTTGGTCACGATTAAGGAATGAGTATTTTTAATTTGCCATTAATAGAGGATCATTCCTTCTTTTTAACTGATTGTTGATATGGTTGTGTATCTAGTAAAAAAAAGTATTTTCGTTTTAGTCCATACCTCTCCACTGTCCCTCAATATAAGGGATGTCCCTCATTTTACCACTCCGAATTGCTCTATCCTCATCCATTCCTGTGGAAAGATGCTGCCTACACCAAGGAGCTGGGGATGTAGCTTTTAAAGCAGACATTTATAACACTCTGTGACACTAAAGCAAAATCAAACTTGCACAAGTAATGGCACTAGTTTCCACGGCATTCAGAGTTGAAACTCCATGTTGGATGATGTGTCACACATTCAGAGGGCCAGTGTCCCTTCTGTTCCCACATTTTGCAAGCCCATGTCTCATAGTTAGTGACAATAGGTTGAGAGGTATTTTCTGTCAGAAAATGTATTCTTTTAGGATAACACAATGGAATCCCATTAGGCTCTGCTCCTGAAAAGTCAGTTGTTGCTTCCTTACTATGTTGTGCATTTTTACTGTGTGTGTACCTTATTTACATCTGTATATTTAGTCTTGTAATACATGATATTGATCATAATTTCTGCCAGTCAAAAGGTTTGTGCTTAAATAAACTTGAACTACAATCTGATGATATGCTGATTCTTCTTCTGCTTTACTCTTGGGCTAGAATTATCTGAAAGGAGTAGTGTTCAAGATTAGGAATTAGGAGAAGCAGAATGGAATTGTTTGCCTTGTTAAAGGAGAACTGTGCTAACCCATAAAATCATTTTTACTAGTAGGAGCTGTCATTTAAATTCTGGTTTCATTTCTGTTCTTGTTCCATCTATATAGGCCATTCTAGTAACCTCAGTTGTTGTTTTTGATTGACATTGTAGTGTGAGGTGCCATTTTAGAACTGGCTGATGTACTTTACGTCCCTCTAGACCACAGATTTCTATAGTAGAACATGGATGCATTGTGCCAACAACAGAAACCATAGAAACACAGAATTTGACAGCTGACAAGGACTGTTTGGCCCACCCAGTCTGCCCATTTTTCCCTACCTAGAGTATTTCTGCAGACCCTAATTGACCTCTGGCTGTTTTGGAAGAGCTGAGTGTGACTCCCATGCCACTTTTGGTAAGTTGGACACCCCCATAAAATCTGGCACCAGTACCAACATATGGCGTACCATTACTTTTAGGCAGAAAATTCAAAGGTTGGTACCATCCTTGATGTTAGGATGTATACCAGGCTCATTTCTGGAGGAGGAGGGTGGGGTACAAGAACAAAAACACATGAACCTTTGTGGCTTACAACCAGGTCCAGGGTAGAAGCTGCTAGGCATATGCTAGATCTAAACTGCTGATGGGGCCCCAGTAATTCCACACCAGAAGCAAGAATCAGATTCTCAGAACAGTAACTGGGATTTTGCAGTAGAGCTTTATTTAACAGATGGTACTAAAGCTTTAGGGGACCCCCATGAGTTGGTTAAGGCAGACAAGCACAAATTCATAAATTCTCCTTGCATGTAGTACAGTTCAAGAAAACAACATCTTTCCATTTCCCGTGGTGTATGTTTGTGGAACTAAGCCACACACCCGAACACATTTTCCTCCCATGAGTGTATTTTATGTGAAACTAAGCCACATGCTCAGAACATCTTCTCTCAACTAGGTGCATAATCTAAAACTAAGCCACACACCTACAGCTGCAGCACGGCCTTTGCTCAGGTAAAACTGGTGCCACCTGCGAACCAGTTTTCCTGCCTTGTAAGCATCCAGATGGCATTCCTCCACCCTTTGCCCCAAGTGACAATCTCTGCCATTCCTTCAGGGTTACACCACGGAAACCCCTTTCCCCATTGAAATGCTAGAGTTCCACACTTTACATTTCCTTTACCCACTTGAGTGAACACTGTACTTTACTTTCACTCACTTGGGTGAACAAGGGTCACTGATGGATGTGATCTAGCCTTCTCTATGGGCACACACACCCCAGAATGAAACCCCTATTTTGGAGCCGCAGTCTCCCTAAAACAGTATTTACTGACCAGTTGTTCCTTCCACTGGTCATGGAACAACTAAATGACACCTTTTCCTGGTAGCATGTCAGAACAGTCTCACAAAAGTCCTTTCCAAAGACAACTGAAAACACACAAGGATCTTCAGGGACTGCCCTTGGACCCACTGAGATAGCAGTTCATTTCACTTCTCCTGAAGAAGAAATCTAGAAAACCTGCTGAAGAAAGGTCTCCACCACTTCACTGGAAGCTGGAAATTGCAATCCAAACTAGGTGAGAAATCCAGGTTCCTAGACTCAGAGCCCACTGGCAGAGATCCTGCCACTCTCACTGTCACACTCCAACTCCAAACTCAGACTCACTCTAACTGAACATTCTAAAGCTCCCAGAGCAGCTGTGCCAGAAAAGGGTTATACTGCTGTGAGAGTTCCAAATGACATAATCATTCTTCCCTCAGGCTAGCTGAGTATGCAATGATGTCATTGTGTAAGAAGTCTCTAATGAACTCCTTACCAGCTGCCTGCTACCTGCTTAACACTAACACTGACAGGATTCTAGTAACCCCAGGGACTGAGTGGTTACATGATGAAAGACACAAACTACATCATACAGTTCTAAAATATCACTTACTACCTCTGTGTAAATCATAAACAGCCACTACCATAACTAAAAGCCTGTTAAGGTGGCACAGTTACAGAATTGGAACCAATTTTTAAACTCAGCTTCTACAGTAAAAATGAAGCAGGTACCACACAGTTTTCCTTTAGAGCTCATCTAGAGTGTGCAAAATTAGGAAAACTGGTAAAATGTGTAATTCAGACTGGAGAAGCAGGCATGTATATATCTCCAGAAAAGAGGCTTTTGACACTGGTCAGAAAAGAAAATCAATAATTCTTTTGTAAAACCAACCACATAAATGCTGCAAGGGAAATCCATATATCAGTTGATTCCCAGACCCTACAAGATTCATCCAAACCTGAGGGATAGATATCCAACTGAAACAGCAAAGCAAATTTAATAAATTACTCCTGATGGACAGTGGAAACAGATTTGGATTGATGTTCATCATGTAACAAGCTCAGGAGTCTAGTGGGAGTTTGCTGGGAAGCTGCTACTAGATATTATAAAACACTGGTTACAATGAGGAAGAGTGGTAAAAGATATTCTGAGGAATGATGAAAAGACTGTGTGTGTAAAGACTAACAGTACACAAATTTTGGCATAGGAGGATACAAGTTCACTGGAAGGAATCAGGAGAAGCCATGGGCAATGCAATGACCAGTGGTGTGCGGGCCAGGGCCAGCCATACTGGATAGCCTCCAGTGGTGTGTAGCCCTGTTTTTTTGTCGTCATCCCCCACCAGCTTATCCCACTGTTCCACCCACTGATGCCAGCATGGGGTGACACTGTGTTGTTACCTACAACGCTCACACTTATAATCCATGGAGGCCGACAAACAGTGGGGCAGATGTCTTGGTGGACCCCGATCCTTTTCTGCTCTCAACATCTACAGTATGTTTCTATATCTCTGTGACAGGGTAGCAAACTGGGTGGCATCTTGGGGAACACTCACAGAAATAACAGTCTGGACACCAGTTTACATGAAAACTACTTTACTTCAGCACAAGAAACCAAAAGCTTGCACTCAGCTTTACACATTCTTCCTAGTTAAGTCTCTCTAGCTCTCTCCAAAAATAAAACCTTTAATTTTTTTCCCCTTTGGTTATCTTCCTTATACTGGAATCAGGTGTCGCTTGTTAACAATCCCCTCCCCAGAGGGACAGTCAGCAGTTAGAGCACACAGAACATTGCAGTCTTAAAGGGCTAACTTGAAAGCAAGAGGGTTTGATTCAAATCAACTCCTGGCCCACTGACAAAACCTGTGCTACTGCTGCGAGGTTGTGATGGGGTTGATGGGTATAGGGAATGTGACAGGCATATACTCCATCACAGTCTCCCTCCCTGGATCCTAAATGCACTGCCTCTCGGCTCAGGACAGGGAAAGTCAGAATCACATCATGAACCCAGGTCTCCCTATGGCAGCACAATGCACCACCACCGGTGCCACCAAGACAGATGGGATTGTTTAAAATTCTTTAAACAACATGGCCCTCTGAAAAGTCTTAATTTGTATAGTATAATATGAAAATTTTATTAAATAGCAATAAAAATAATTCTCTTCAGTACCTCTATCTGAATATAAACTATATTAACTAGACTCTAAACCCATGTTATTCTTGTAAGTATTTATTTATTTTGAATTTTGATAACCAGGTAGGCCCACTGAGACAGACATGTCCTTTTCAGGGGCGACCAGAGGAATAAATCAATTTCATGGTTAAGACACATTACATGTTGTGATAACAGATGGTGAAGTACATGGCATAAGGAGAACGAGGACAGTCTGAAGTGAGATACAATACATATAGATATACAGTAAGTAACAGAGAGTCATGCTGTGAGCAGAAAGTCAGATTCCTCCATTGCTGGTTAAAGATCACAAAAACTGGTCTGAAATATGTATATAAACATATATAGATATAAAAAGTAACAGAGTTAAGCTGCGAGCAGAAAGCCAAATTCCTCTGTTGCTGGTTAATGATCCCAGTCCTGGTTTGGAGGGGTCCTGTGGAGATTGTCCTTAGATTCGGGGTATTTGTCAAAAGTCGCTGTTGGGGCTTGTGACTATAGTGCTTAGGACTCGTGATCTGGTTCATTAGAGGCTCACACACAGTAAAACAATAGTTCACAATAGGTCAGGTGAGACTGGAAAGTCGAAGGGGAGAGGCTGATGTAAAGTCAGGGGTAGGGTAAAGAGTTAGGGAGGGAATGGACAGGCATTTAGGGCAGGGGAGAGGGGCACTCAGGAAGCCTAATTGTGTTAAGTGCAAATTCCACTGCAGATTTGGGGGAAGAAGAAACTTGAAGTGTCTCCTTAAATTGTGGGAGAAACATATATGAGAGTAGACTGGGTGAGAGTATTCCATTTTATTGGTGCCAAGAAAGTGAAGGACCTGTGGTCTACAGTGAGGTGGACTTTGGGTAGGATCAGCAATGGCAGGTGGGAGTGGCGGAGGGTTCTGGGAAGGTCTTCCAGTGAGCAGACCAGAAAGGATAGATGAGGATGGGAGGTGAGTAAGTTTAAAGGTGGTGCATAACACCAGGAAATCCAATTTTGGCTCAAGGATGGCCAGTCCAGGGACCTCAGTACATTACAGTGATGAGTCCAAGTGGAACCCCAGCAGCAAAACGAGGCAATCCTGTGATAGGCTTATTTGAGATTGGCCAGAGTAGGACTTTGCTGAGTGACTTAAGGGCACCCATAGAATAGGCCAGGAGGAGGGTAGCTGCAGCAATGGTCTTTCTAGATCTGGGAGTTAGGAAGGGAGTGCAATGGAGAAGGCCGAGCTTTTGGTTTGTAGTTCTAATTGCACTATTTACATGCCCATCGGAGGATAGATGATGGTTGAGGTCATACCCAGATATTTGAAAGATCACCCCTTTGAGCGGTAGGCCAGAGGAGGTGTTGATAACCAGAGGGGCTGGGATGTTGGGTCATAGGAGATATGATGGAACAGCATTGATTTGGTTTTCTTTGTGTTCAGTACCAGTAGGTTCGATCGGAACCAAGCCTCCAGAAGTTGGAAGTCTCTTTCCAAGTCCAATTGAATAGTGGAGACGCCTGTTCCATGCTAGTACAATATGGCACCATCTGCACAGAGCATAGTGCATATTCATTATGCACTCTCATAAAATAGGGTCTAGCCATTTCTGCCTCCTAATTGGTCAAGACCCTATCACACAGGGCTGCTTTATCCAATCAATAATTCTGCTATAATGGCTCCAACCATACCATGTGACAAAAGTCGATATTTAACCACTACAAGTCACTATACACTGTAATTACTTTTCACTATTTAAGTATGAAAGGTCACTATATAGCAACTACTGCTCAAAACATTAATATTCAAATGAGTTACAACCACGTGAAAGTCTAGTCCTCCAATATAACATGTCAAGAAAAAGTAAGCTTAAACAGCCTAAAATTAGTTGCCCAAAACAAGACGAAAAGAAAATAATTGCAGTTCTGTCAAATCAACAAATCAACTCCTGCCCCCATGAAAAGATTGTCTTCTCCTACTTTTCTTACTGCACAATGACTTGCTACATATAAAGATTGCATTTCACAAATAAAAATGAAAGAAAGTAACTTTAGAAACTTTAGGACTGGGTAGAGATAACAGCATGGACCTCTTGAGTCATATGCTGTTATCTTAGCCCTCGATGAAAACATAGGCTCACTCTGTATGGTTGCTAATATATTAGTTCTTATATTTCACTTGTGGCATGTCACATTTACTATTTTATTAAGGATAATGATTAATACAAGACACACTGGTTCTCTTATAGTGTGCATGGCTTGACAAATCCCATCAAGTGTAGTAAGGTTCTGAATTTTGTTAAAAAGTCATGTGCAGAGTTTATCCTCTTGCAGGAAACATACTTAACAGGAATGAGCATGAGAAACTGAAATGGTTTGGATACCAGGCGACAGTGGGCTCCTCGTACAAAACTGGGCACAGAAGGGAGCTGTGGTCATGGTACCGGACACAGTTTCATTTGAAATCATGGACCAGATGGTAAACAAGGACGGTACATACACACTAGTTAAGGTAGGTACAATGAGTCTATTCTCACCTAAGCGCTATATGTGCTCCATCAGGACTGGAGCACACGTTTTTAAACTTTATTCATTTTCACAATAAACATATAAGTACAAATCTTGATTTCAGATATAGGATTCAGTACAGAAATATTACAATAGGTAGTGTGAATCCCTTTCCACGTCCACAGCACTTTGGGAATTATTGAAGAGCTAGTGTACACCTAAACTAATATTGCTTTTTAAAGCAGCTAACCATTACATACATGTCTGAGGTGCTTTCTTTTTCCCTTTGGTTAATTAGACGATTGCTTGCCTGATGTTAGTAGGTGTACTGGGTGGAACAGCACTGTTTGCCTGGCAGCTGACAAAGCTTTCTACCCCATACTACATCATCAGCATTGTGACCTCACTCAGAAGCTGCCAGGTCAGTTACCTATGATGTCACTGTGAGTGAGATCACAATGCTGATGATATAGTGGGGACTAGGGATATATTTTAGCTGCCAAGCTGAGACCTATTCCACACATCCAACACAATATTAGTACAAAAAACTTTCTAATGAGGAAAAGGAAAAGAAAATACTTCAGAGATAAAAAGTTACAACTGGCTGCTTCTTAAAATTTGTATAGTTTTCCTGGCTTCTGTTTTGGTTCTGCTAGCTTTTAAATGTCCCATAAATTGTGCAGAACGCAAGTACAGAAACAGCCTTTGCAGCAGGACCATTGAAGACCATCTGGTAATTTGTGTTTGTAAAGACAACTGAATGAATTCTTCAATAAAGATGGGCCTCTGTCAGTGAACGAGCCTCAGAGTCCATGAAAAGTACTGTATGTTGAGGACTAACCCCTCTCATTATGTAAGAATGCAACCTCTCACATCTCCACCTTTCTCACATACGTTCAAAACACAGATTACTGTTTTCTTTGGTAACATATTTTATGAAAACATGTACATTGTTAAAGGCTTTACATTATTGATTTGCCATTCCAAACTGATTAAGAGAAATTGAAACTGATTTTCACCACCTGACTCTGCCATGAAGATTGCTAAAGCAGACAAGTGAACCACCTGTCATCAAACTTCCCAGCTGCCAAAATAAAACACTGTGTGCATCAGTTTTTCACCTAGTATTCCTGTGCATCCAAACATTGCTACTCAAGAAATGGAAAAGGGATATAATAACTGGCCAGCAATTTTTTTCTTACGGCTGATCCAGCTGATATTCGCGTAATAACCCTCGGTTTATTACGGACAGCACGCACTCTGTTATTACGGAGAGCACGTGCTAGGTCACTCAAAGGCAGGTGCTCCCTCACGGGCCCTCCATCTGGGTGGGTTGAACAGTTCAGCAAACATGGCATATCCCTGTAGTAGGACCTCACAGAGCAAGAGAGTCCTTGTCGTTTTTTTTTTTTTTTTTTTTTTTATAAAATATCTGCTCCATTTCACTTATAAATGTAAAGAAAAATTCCATCTGGTTGATCCTGCTTGTCGCCAGATTCAACAGAACAGAGCTGCGACTGACTGCCCACAGATGAAGGTGAGTGCGATCACCAATATGAAGTCTAACCTCAAAAATAATAAACTAACAAAAAACATAAAATCCTGACACTAAAAAGCAGGCAGAGGCAGACAGTGTGTGTGTGTATGTGTCAGACAGATGTCAGGCAGGAAAAATTGCTGACCAGATATTATATAAAAGTAAAACTTGGGAAATGTCTCAAACTCAAATTTAATACACACCCTTGGTGTGGGATGCTTTGATAAAACCCCTTGGGCTTTGCCCTCGGGGTTTATGTAGCATCCCACACCTTGGGTGGGCATTAAATTCGTATCACACACTTCTCCATCTTTATTTTTATATATACCAACCCCGAGGCTTTCCAGACTGTCTGTAGCCAAATCACTCCTGGGTCCTCATGAGCCACGCTCAAACAGTCCTGGTGTAGGGGATGCTCAGCCACCCACCACCTTAAAACCACACAGTCACCGCCCAGTGGTGCTGAGGGTCGAGGCGCTGGATGCCACACCTCATGCCATGCCAGCGACCAGCGTTGGAATGGACTCGAGTCGCCATGGGTTGGCTGGATAGGAGAGGGATTGAGCATCCATTGGACTGCTGTCCCTTATGGGCAGGGGTCTCAGTGTCGGTGTGCTGCTGGCTCCTGGCGGAGGCTAGGGGTGGTACAATGCTGCTCAGGTGGAAGGTGAGAGAGGGCAGGCGCCGGAGGGAGCATGTGGACACGTGTGCACTTCCCCACTGGCGTCATTGCATGCCCCTCTAAGGGAGAAAAATGGAAAAGATGGCGTCCCAGGTCACGGCGGCTTGATGGCTGTTCGAAGGGTGCCCCAGCTTCTGAGAAATTGCCGAACTGAATCCAGACTTGGTGGTGAATGAGGAGGGCTCCCACCACTCTGCCACGGAGGGCAAGCTGCGGAGTTTGCGGTGAGGGTCCTAGGCAAGCCGGGGTCCGGACGTAACTGGAACCAGATGTGTGGAGAAGGTAGCCAACCAGGACACCAAGTAGGAGAAAAGCACATAGCTATAAAAAATAAACAAAACCCACAGAGTCTTCACCATTTTGTACCAGTGTTGAGGCAACCTGAAAAAGTCCTAGCACGCTGGATGGACTTGCTATATAAAATGATGCTGCAAAACAGAAGACACTGGTGAAATATTAAATGTGTTTTAACTGGCACTGGTAATATAAACAACCATCTTTAACATATAACACAACTATGGAACGTCATTGCTAGAATGATTGAATATTTGATTGCATTTCGTCTGAACTACTGAGAAATTGGAAGCAGCAAAGTGTACATTACAGTCTTTCATGTCTCTGCATCATCTTCTCCTGATCCCTCTACATTAGGTTGCTGGGCAAAGTCATTACAAATTGCCTCCAACTTATGACTGGCATCAGTGAGGTTGTTAAAAAGCAATACTTTGCCTCTGCAAGTAATTTTAAGTCGAGCTGGACAGCATGAGAGAATCCCAGCTCTCTCAGACCCGCTTAGTCGCATCAAAGCCATGGCATTTCATGTGCATGGCACAGCTGATGACTGAGACACAGGGAAGTAGTGTACCAAGATCTTACAGTTTTCACCTTTTGAAGGAGCATATCCCTTGCATGAACTCTGAGTAGAGACTAGAAAAGTTCTCAGAAGGTCTGGATTGCTGAGCTTGCATGGGGGGGTCATGCAATATGCTTACAGTATAAATTAATCGGCTGGTGCCTAAAATAAGTCTGAAATCAGTTTTACATAAATCCAACTGAATCAGAACATTCAAGTTCCTCTGGTATGCCAAGGAAATGGAAGTTGGATGTTTGAGCGCCATTCTAAAAATACCACTAACAGCTTAATCTGGTTCAAGGTCAGTTGGCATTGATCTGTATCCCCCTCCCCAGGTCGTGCCCTGAAAATAGGCAGGATTTGTCTAGTGCACTTAACCGGTCAACAAAAACTAAATAAATAAATAAATTCTCTAGGTATTCCAACCATAACCTGAGCAGCTCGTATTCCCTCAATACACCCTCAGCCGCCACTTTAGGTTTATTCAGTGTCTCTGACATTGCTTTGTGGTCTGTTTTGAGTATAGTAACATTTGTTTCTAAATGGGTCAATTGGGTGTTATACTTCTCCACTTTTTTGTCTAGCTGCCTTTCTGCCTCAAGAATGGTATGAACCGTGGCTTCAGACCCCTGGGTTATTCTTCTGTCATGTATCTGTCCTTTGCTTTGCTCATTGAGGCTGCAGATCTTTTCCTTTTCCATCTCTTTCAAGGCATCCTTTTGGGTCTCCCATCATAGCGGCTGCTTAGAACTTCTGTGTTGTCTAGACAGTCTCTCGACTAAATAGTTAAATTAGGTAAAGTCAGAGTAATGAAAAAAATTGTTTTAATAGCTTTTAAAGTTTTGCTAGGTAGAAGCCACGTGATGGGCTTCTTCTGTTGTCGGCTGCTGGTCCCTCGGCAGACAATATATATATATATATATATATATATATTTTTAAATATCTTTTCTGTCCTTTTTTTAATTATCTTTTCTCCTGTCCTTCAGTAGCTTCCTCAGGGGCTATGACCCTCCCTCAGAGAAGTTCATCCTCCTGTCTGACCCACAGCTCATCTGCCCTCTCGAGGTTTCCCCTCAGGATTCCCCTTCCACGCCAGGGCCAGGTGGGGAGGTAAGTGTGTACCCCACTACCCAGGTATACCAAATCTGGTCGTGGGGCAGACTCCACTGGTGCAGTCGACCACGATGGGTCCTGTGGGGACTGTGGCATTTTCCATTTTCTCCCACCCTGCCTTTATGACGCCAGAACATCGGCTTCAAGCCTCCTGACCGTATTGCCTCCAGCTACTACCAGAGGTTAGTCAGTGGATGGGATGGCTAGTTCCTTCCTCCAAGAGGACAGCAGTCCTCTGGACGCTTAATCCTCTCTCCCTGCTGACCCCCAGCTGCACAGGCTTGTTCCCAAACCTGAGTCGCCAGTGTGGCGCTAGGTGTGGCATCCAGGACCTCAACCCTCAGTGCCACTGGGCCGGCCTCGCAGACGATAGGGGGGCAGAAGCAGCGGTTTAAGGCTCTGAGCTGCAAATCTGGAGACCTGGGTTTGAATCCCACAACCCCACTTGCATACTGTGTGACCCTGAGCAAGTCACTTAACTTCCCTGTGCTCTCAGGTCGCACCTGTAAACAAGCTTTCAGCTTAGTGTGCTACTCCTGGTTAAACAATTGAAAATAAAAAATAAAAGATATGTTTATAGTCAGTTTTTCTTATTACTTGCCGAATGGGGAGGGGACTTACATTTGCCTTTCCTGCCAAATCCAGATAGCTCCTCCCAAATACCTATGGAGAACATCAGGTAGCCAAAAGGTACACAAACTCCTACAGGAATTGGGATACCTGGATATTTGGAGGCACTGGCATGGACAGGATAGGGATTACATGTATTTTGCAGTACTGCACCAGATCTGTTCCAGGCTTGACTATGTTCTGGTCCATAAGGAACTGGGAGAAATGGTGATGGACTGCTGTATAGAAGATCTGGAACTTTCTGACTATGCCCCCATGTAATTACATATGCAGCTAGACATGATAAAGCATATCACATTCTGGAGACTTAACACCTCCCTACTACAAGATGAGGAAATTCAACAAATCACCCCTACTTTTATTGGCCAAGTGGTCAGGGAAAACACCTCTAGAGGTGTCTACTGGGATCCTATGGGACAAGTTAAGGTCCCTCTGGGGCAAAATTCACAGATATTTCAACCAGAGGGATCTTCAAACCACATATGGGACCTAGGGTTCACCCATGCCAGTGCGCCTGCAAAAGAGCTACCATTACTAGAGCGCAAGCACACTGCCACCACCCAGCATTGTGCTGGACCACTGTGCCACCTAAGCCCAACAGTGCGCGGGCAAGTATATACCATTTGCAGGGGCTGCACCCTCACATCCCAAGCTTTACATAATCACCTCCATGTCTGAGGTGTTTCAAGACTTGGGGCAACATCCTTGCACCACTCTAAATCCAGAGCACTACAACATTCAGTTCGCCCTATGACAGGTGAACTGGTTCTGCTAGTTCACATTATGGCACTCTAATGATGACACTTTAACAATAGTACACGGGACCTAGAAGCCCAGCAAAAAAAAATCAAACTAGACAGGAATAGAGAAAGAGAACTACTAAAGAATAAGAAGAAGCTGGGCTCCTCCTAGAGTACAAAGAGTCGAACAGCTTTTATCTTTAAGACAGAGGTACTAAGATGGGGCCTGAGGGCTCTGAAGCTCCTGGCTAGGAAACTGAGAGCACAAGTGACAGCTCAAATTTCCAAGCTAGTACACCCCACCTCAGGGATCAAATTGGCAGGGATACAAGAAATCTCTGAAGCTTTCAAAGCATACTACGAAGTTCTGTACAGGACAGAAACAAGGACCCCTAGCCCTGGGGTTGGGAGGCAGTATAGCGCAGTGGTTTAAGGCTCTGAGCTGCAAATCTGGTGACATCCAGCAAACCAGACCTGGGTTTGAATCCCACAGCTTCCACTTCTCTACTGTGTGACCCTGAGCAAGTCACTTAACTTCCTGTGCTCCAGGTCGCGCCTGTGAAAAAGCTTTCAGTTTAGTGTACTACTCCTGGTTAAACAACTACTAGCCCCGAAATAAACACCTTCCTAAACAAACTATCCTCGGTCTTGAAGGACATGAATATAGCCCTGATGGCACCAATCATAGAAACAGAGTTAGATAATGTAATTTCCAGACATAAGATGGGGCAGTGCCTCAGTGCAGATGTGTCTGAAGGGAGTTTTTAAGCAGTTCAGAGAAAAGTATCCCACCCACTTCAGAAAACCTTCATGGCAGCATTTGGAGAGCAGGGAAAATGGCTCCATCATGGTCTCAAGCAGTGATCTCTGGGATTCCCAAGCCCAGCAAGGATGCCACCAACTGTGATTAATACAGACCTATCTCTAGCCTGAATACAAACTATAAAATTCTCACCTCCATATTAACCAAAAGATTAGTGTCCATTGTCCCACAGTTCATACATGCGGACCAGACAGGATTTGTATCAGGGCGTCAGGCATAGGATATTTGGTAGATGGTTCAGATGATCAACCATTTGAATAGGGTTCAATAACCAGCCTTTCACATGAGTTTATATGCTGAGAAAGCATTTGATAAGGTGTTTTGGATATTTCTTTGGAAGGTCCCTGCTGGATTTGGATTCTAAGAACACTTTATAAGATACACACCAACCATTTACTAGGATCCTTCAGCCTACGTTAGGGCTAATGGTCACATGCCAGGAAATTCCTCTTGGTAGGGGCAACAGACAGGGGTTCCACTTAACCCTACTTTTATTTGCCATATATACATGAAATGGCAGAAGCAGATACACTTTTATATGGCAAGCAATGTGTCCCAAGTTGACATACTATGTCACACCTCCCAACCCTGGGGGTGGGGGAGGCAGGCGTTCTGTTACTAGAGGGTATTGGATAGCTGCTCAGATCAGAACAGCACTACTTTCGGGTAATTTGAGATACTCCGCACTGGAAAGAAATAGACTTAACTGAGGAGTTCCCATCCCCTGCAGGCAATGTTATTTTCCCCAAAGACCGGAAATTCATTCCCAGGACTACCTCCGAGGCAATGCCATAGCACTAGATGGGTGGCAAAGGAAACTAAGAGGGATGCACTAGGAATCTCTGTGGTTTTATCAGTGGTGGGCTCGGGATGTGACATTCCTCCCCCAACAAATGATCCCTGGTTTCAAGGCAAGTCAGAAGGGTCTTCAGGCCAGCTGGCAAATTTTGCAACATGGTACGATGAGACCCTTTGAAGAGTGTAAACAGAAATATGACTAGAGACCCACGGACACTTTAAATGCTTTCAGCTATGGGAACGATTCTTACAGTAGTGAGGAAAAAGGTTAGGGCTCCACTGCCCTCCACAGTAGCTGCATGTTCTATGATATGGGACTCGTGTATGGAATCTTAGAAGTAGGTATTTCCTGGTCCCTGCAACCCAGAGTAAAAGGAATCCATCTACAGCTACTTCCTGCTGGAGACAGTGTGGAAGGAAGGGCCTCATGGGCACATATATTCTGGCTTTATCCCAAACTGCAGGGTTTTGGGGAAAGTGAAACAAAGCATTTCTCAGATTCTGGTATTGCAGGAACCTTTAAGTAGTGAAAATCTGCTTCTGGGGTTAAACCTAAATCTTTAAAGGGCCGGAAGGGTATTCATCTATGAAACATCTTAACAATTGTTGTTGTGGAAGCAGTGACCAGGAAATGGTTATAGGTAAACTCTCCAACTCTGACAGATTGGGCTGAAGTAATCACCTATACAGGGTCTCAAAGAATAACCTCTATAGTACAGCATCGCTTCTCAGCATATATAAATCGTTGGACATGATGGGGAATGTTTGAAGAGGACGATGGTGGGGCACAGATTAAACCAGGATAGGCCACCTCTTGAACTAGTACCCTGTCCTTCACCCAGAACACCTAAGGCTCTGCACATGTCCCACCTGGAAACAGAAGGACAGAACTACTTACCAACATTTTATGTTACTTTACTGGTTGTACCAACTAGACAGAATGTCATTATTCAGTGACCATATCTAGTTTGGTTAGTTGTTTTTATTGTTATTTTTGTTAAACCAACACTTACATCATTTGATCTGTATCACAATACCACGCGATGCTGTACAATAGAGGCTGGTCTCACTCACCTGAGACAGGAGCACCCAAGACGTGTGGCTTAATGTAAGCCTGCATCCCTGTACTTGGCTTCTAATTTATATATTTTAATTTAGCCTGTTCTGCTCGGCCTGTGTAAAGTAACTTACCATTCTCTCGCTGCAGTTTCTTTCCAACTGTATATGCACTGATTCAGTGCTAGCTCTGCAAATTTCCTTGATTTTTCGTCCCACCCCCGCCCGGCCTCCTTTAAATGCACACAGTCTCCACCTACTTCTATCTGATGTTTCAATTTTTGGTTACTTACTGTCAACAACTGCAATTCCTCCCATCCCTTTTTGCAACTAAGCCTTCTAGCAGCTTTTATCTCATTCTGTCTTGCTGAGGCATACCATTTTGGTACTTTAGGTTTGCTTATTGCTCACTAGCATATCCTGTCTTGCTAAGGCAGAGTAGGAGCTGTACTTAGGATTACTGCTTCCGGCTCCACTGCCTATAGTAGTATTCTGCAGGGATTAAGAAATTTCTTCCATTGAGAATCCTTCTTTGCCCACACTTGTAGTGCCCATTGGGTGATAGTCTCATAATGAGGGCATATTACCTGCTTCTATGCTTGTCTCTGCTCATCTTACATGCATTGGACCTGAACGTGAAACAAAAATAACTCCTAGAGTGGAAAATGGCTCTCTTTTACATTGTCCGACCAGGACTTTTCCTATCAAGTAGAAGAACTTGTATTTGCTCTAACTTCCCTAGCCCACTGCTGGTCCTTCACCTGCACCGCATACAGGAACTCTCCTAGAGCCTGCCCACAGGGCTACACCACCTTCTGCATACTCCCTACTCCCATTGACTCTCTCGTCAGAGTATTATGTATGCAGCATCAGGAAAACTGGGAACTAGCCTCAGAACCAGTAGCGTAGCAAATTCCCAGAGGGCCTGGGTGCAAGGCGATGTTACAGGGCCCTCCCCAGTTTTAAATAAACATCAAAATCATGATTTGGGCCCTTCAAACTCACGGCCCGGTGCCACTGCACCCCTGCACCCCTGTAGCTACGCCCTGCTCAGAACTCCCTATACTGCCGCAGACAAATCACGAACTGAAAGAAGACCCAGCCACCCACCCTTCTCCTAGGATTCTGCAGGAAATTCTTGTTCCTGCTTTTTACTATGCTCAGGAAATGTTGAGCTTAATCCAGGCCTCTGGCACCATGGAATCCCTGCAGAGCTACAAAGCCTCAAGGGGCTTCATAACTTGCATGTTAATGTATGTAGCCTATTAAAAAAATCACTCTGTTCAGGCCTGTATGTCATACTGCTCCAGATGTTCTGGTGATTATGGAGTCCTGGCTCCGACCAGCGACCACTCAACAACGGTTAATATCCTCCTACTCTTTGTTCAGAGCTGACAGGCAAACCAGAGGTGGTGGGGTAGCTATTTAAATCAGGATAAATTCCTGCTTCCACAATTGACTCAACCTCTGTCCCAAAAGAATTTGAAAGCTTGTCATTAAAGATTGAAATTGCACACGGTGTCTCATTATGTATAATAGGATGCTACAGACCCCCATCAGCTGGACTACAGTTGTTAAAACATCTCAAAACATCCTGGGTTCGGCATCTTCAGAGTGTATCATACTAGGGACTTCAACTCAGATTGGCTCTCCAGTGCATCCACCCCACTTAAAATGCTCTGTGATTCCCTTGAGTAGTCACAGCTAATAAACGAATCTACTTGTCCTAACAAGCTCAACCCTAATAACAGTACTCTCCTGGATATCCTTTTAGTTAACAAACCCCATTTATTCTGCATCTTTTTCTCTGATGTTAGTGACCATTGCTTCATCGCGTGTGTAAGATCCACTCTTAAATCCACAACTGCACCAAAATTCTCCTTTAAAAGGTGTATACGCAACTTTGATCTCCATGGGTATATATCAGATCAAAGAGACTCCATGCAGTGGCAGGATTCTATCTAGCCAAGTCCCTGACTATGGCTTATGATATTTTCTCAGAAATTGTGCTAGGGCTCAACAAGTATGCTCCCATAGTAAAAGTTTGTACCAGAAACAAATCCTGTCGGTGGTTTACAGAAGACCTGAAAGATGCTTTTGGAGTAAGGATGTACTCTGGAGAACTGCTAGGAAAACTAATTTTATAGATGACTGGAATTATTTCCCAAGGGCGAGGAACCTCTGCACCAAAATGGTCAGAGAAGCCAAAGCTAATTTCTACCGCTCTCAGCTGGAGTGCTCTCAAGACATGCCTCCAAATTCTGGAGGACTATCAAAGACATTGAAGGTCACACCACTGTAAATTCCTTACCTACTAAATTATTGATCGACAATACTGTCATCTCCAACAGACTGTCTATCCTCGATGCTCTCAATAATCATTTTGCCACTGCAGGGCTAGCCTTTGACTCCTCTCCTGTAATATTCTCCGCCAACAACTTAGACTGGATACATAAGAAAAACCCATCCCCAGTCCATCCTTCTCTGCAGCCTACCTCCCTGAAAGAAGTCAAGATCTTCTTTCAGCTGGACATTTGGAAAAGTGCTGGGGCTGACCTCATTGACCCATACTTTAAAGGTCAGCTACCGTGCCTCGCAGTCCCAATTACTCATCTCTTCAACTTATCCTTGTCCCAGGGTGACCTACCGCCCATTTGGAAAAATGCACTTGTGGTCCCTTTGTTTAAGTCAGGAGATCCTAGTGACCTCAATAACTACAGGCCAATCTCCTACTTCCAGTCCTGTCAAAGATGCTGAGAAAATAATGAACCTCAACTTCGGAAGTACCTGGAATCAGAAAAATTGCTCAACCCGTTACAATCCGTTTTAGAGCACAGCACAGCACAGTACAATCTCTGCTTCTAGCCAAGGTGACAAACGAATGGCAGCTTGAATTAGACAAAAAATCTTTGCGTAGTTTTCTTGGACCTAAAAGGCATGTTTGATACTGCTGATCACAGATTGTCATTCTCTGGAACATTGGTTTGATTCCCTATCCCTAAATGGTTCTCCAACTACCTCTCAGGACGACTTCAACAAGTAAAGGCAGAAGGGAAGTTTCTCCACCAAAACCCCTATTGAGGGGTGTACCACAAGGTTCCATTCTTGGTTCCTTGCTCGTCACCATTTATATTGTCAGTGTCAGTGGCTCAGCAGGTAGCACACCAGCCTCTGAGGCCGGGAGATCAGAGGCTGTGGGTTCAGTTCCCACATCTGGCACTTGCTTATATCCCAGTACTGACACTGTAGTGCAGCATGAGAAGGGTGCTGCACTTGAGGTGCCGCCTTCAGATGAGACGTTAAACCCAGGTCCCATCTGCCTGGACTGGTGGTAGTTCAGGTGGATGTTAAAGATCCCATGGCACTTATCGAAAAGAGTAGGGAATTTTCCTGTGTCCTGGCCAAATTTCTCATTCACTAAAAATACCACCAACAGCTTAATCTGGTTCAAGGTCAGTTGGCATTCATCTGTATCCTCTCCCGGTCATGCCTGAAAATAGGCAGGATTTGTCTAGTGCACTTACCCGTCAACAAAAACTAAATAAAATAAAAAATATTAACAACGAGATGCCCCATCAAAGAAGCACAAATACACCTATTAGCGGATGATACGGTACTCTATGCTAGTAGCCCCACACCTGAAGCAGCCTGTAAAGCCCTTCAAAATGAATTAAATCTGCTGCAACATCAGCTTATAAACCAGAAGTTGCTCTTAAATGCAAAAACAAAGCAGTGTTCTCTCCGCTCTTCAAAATGCCATAAATCCTGCAATTGCTGGGACACTCCCGCAGATCACTACCATTCTAGGTGAGCAGTTGGACTATGTACCAAAGTTCAAGTACCTGGGGGTCTGTTAGACCATAGAGTTACTTTCACAGATCACTTAGAAGAACTGGCAAAGAAACTTAGACAAAGACTTGGTCTGTTCTTTAGGATTAATAATCTCTTACAAAAGACGCTAAACTGAAACTGGTTCAAACTACCTTTCTTTCCCTGTTGGATTACGTAGACTTTCTGTATAGTCAGGGACCTGCAGGTACCCTAGCCAAACTCAATACGCTTTATCACAGAGCCATAAGATTTATCACGGGTCTTCCATACTCAACCCACCACTGTGCATTGTGCACGGCAGTGGATGGTCATCCCTTGCTTACAGCCGGCAAAAATGCTGTGGTTTGGCATACAAAGCTATCTCAAATAAACTGCTCCAGTATATCTCTGTCTGTTTACCTTTGTGCACTCTTGGGAAGTATGCCCTGAGAAGCACCTCATATATCTACTTTTATGTTTACAAAGCAAAATCTCGCATTGGCAGAGCAGCCATCAGCTTTGTGCTCCCTCAACTGTGGAACAAGATGCAAAAACTTTGAAATTAACTCACCCCATCAGCCTAGCAACTTTTAAATCTCTATATCTACATCATAATAAGAGTCCTGTGCCTGTCTACCCTAAATAGTGACTCCTATAAGTCCAAGCACACTCTAATTACTACTGTTAAAAGACTGATCACATCTATAATCGACTGTTCCTCTCCCTTTTTCTATCCCCATATCCTTCCCTTCCACATTCCTTTTACCCTGGTTCCAGCTCTAAATTCTCCATACCGTATCACTATATATCTTTTATATTACGCTTTATTTGTGTTCAGTGCACCTGATATATATACAGTATTTCTTTACATTTATGAAAAATTGTGTCCTACCCCAAACTAGCTGTATCTTCTGTTCCAAACATATACTACTGTCAATGCTACCTGCTGATACTTTGTATATACTCTATTATTGCTTCTACTTTATTTGTATTATTACTATTTTCTTGTGTGTTGCATCCCTTGTATATTGTCCCTTGTTCTTTGTTAACAAACCCAGGTCCACTTCGAAATGAGCTTGCTCAACGGTGATCGCCTGGTTAAATAAAGACTTTGATTGATTGATTCAATATTTGTCTGTTGCACGTCTGCTGCATTTTATCTGTATTCTGTGGCTGAACTTTTCCAATAAACAAGTATGAAAAAGAAATGGAAAAGCCTTCACGATGAGCCCACTGGTCCAAAACCCGAGCAACTACTGACTGCCTCTCCAGGAGGAGGCATGAACCTGAATCCAGCTCAGCTGAACCCTGAGGCACTGTGCGGTTGAAATCTGCACCAGGTAAGTGGATGGACATCAAGTCATGGGGCTGGGCCCAACCTGAGGGGATGAGAACTGAGACATGATAAGGGAAAAGCAATAAATAAATAAATAAAGTAAGGAGCATCAGTTTCATAATATATGTTACATCCACCACCCCGGTGTGATACTTTGATAACCACTCAAGCATCGTGCTTGTGGTTTATCACACACCCTAAGGGTGTAAACAAATCTGTAACACATCAATAAATATCATTACTAAAAAGGACATAATGTATGGTAGAACGCTGTTAACCATAGGAAATCATTTCCTAAGGTTGTTATACCATCGATGTGATAGTAATGTTGTTAACCTATCGATGCTACATCACATTGATAGGTTAACAACAGGGACTCTGACTGTGCATGTGCACGCCTTTTTTTATACTGGGAACCGACGGATGCACCCAGCGATAAGGGAAGGACCAAACAGCCGCCGCGTAACTATGTTTTGAAAAGTAAGGAGCTGTTTTCCTTTTCTTCGACCATACACTATAAAAATAATGTATGATCATTCTATCGGCAACTGATTACTGTTAACCATCTCAAGGTTGCCATGGCGATGTAAACCTCTCGAGCTTTGCTCACAGGTTTACACGGTCATCCTGGCAATCTCTGACAGTTAACAGACCGTTACCAATACAGGACCATACATTATCCTCTATATTAACCTGCTGGAGAAGGTACAGAGGAGGGCTACAAAGAAGATAGTGGATTAGCAGGGTAAGGCATATGAGAAGAGGTTGAGGGCACTGAACATGTACTCCTTGGAAGACAGGAGAGAGAGAGAGAGAGAGAGAGAGAGAGAGAGACAGGGGACATGATTGGGACCTTCAAGTACTTGAAAGAGATAAATAAAGTTGATAAGGAGAGTCTCTTTAAGCTGAGTGGCAACCATAACACTAGGGGCACTGTCTTAAGCTGGAGGGTGGGAGGTTTAGGAGGGAGATCAGGAAACTCTTCTTCACAGAGAGGGTGGTGGACACTTGGAATGCACTGCTGAAAGAGGTCATCTCATTGAAGACAGTGGGCAGCTTTAAGAGAGGTTGGGATAGGCATAGAGGAAAGTAAGGATCATGGGTAGGGAGGATGGAAGGGTGGGAGGGAGGGCAGGACATTAGCTCAAGCTGTGGACTTGCAATACGAGCAGAGACTTGATAGACCAAATGGCCTTCTTCTGCTGGCTTCTTCATTTGTTCATATATCAATGCCCATACAGTATTCTACTCATAATTCCCTGCCTCTCATGTGTTATTTCTTATGTAACAATGAGAAACTTCTAAAAGTTAATTGCTAATGTTTAAATAATGTACAGTGTTAGTAGCACTCCACAAGTGGAAAAATGACAACATAAATTACAATAACACAAGAAAAGTATCTAAGGTTGTTATCTATTAGTTTCGTGAGGGTGTGGTGGAAGCTGGACGGCCCAGGAAGCAGGAGATGGGATAGGTTGTTTTAATTCCTTTGATCACTTCACAAATCAGGTTAATAGCACGGACATTCAAATAAATCTAAAGGATGATTTTCCCGTTTGACAGTACAGCAGTATATGAAGTCATAAGTAATCTAAAACAAAATAGTTCTGCTGGTCCAGATAGCATGCATCTGAAATTTCTCAAAGAAGTTATACTTCAAATCATGGGACCACTGACAATATGGTTTAACACTTCCATAAAAGAGGGTAAAGTACCACCGAATGGACTGAAGCTCATGTAACCTCAATTCATAAATCTGGAAATAAGAACTTAATAAGCAACTTTAGACCAATAAGTCTAACATCGGTTAGCACAAACTATTAGAGAAGCTACTTCAGTAATTTATAGTTAACCATATCTTACATAATGGGCATAGCAATATTCATCAGCATGGTTTTGTTACTGGGAGATCATGTCTGATAAATCCATTAAACTTTCTTGAACCTGTCAGCAGCCCTGGACAGAGGATGCTCTGTCGATATTGTATTCCTTGATTTCTCCAAAGCATTTGACAGTGTGTCATAGTATTTTGCTGAACAACAAAGCTGGAAATTCATAATAACATTATCAAGTAGATCAGCTTTTGGCTGTGTCCAATGGGTAGTAATAAGAGGACATTTTTGTCTTGGGCTATGTAACAAACGGAGTCCCTCAGGGGTCTGTCTTGGGACCAGTGCTTTCAATGTTCTTATTTCCACAATGCAGGTGGCTAAAACGCATGCAGCTACATATGCAGATGATTGCAAATTAGGAAGCATAATTAACAACCTGCAGGAAGAACACCATTTCAAGATAACTTAAACAAGTTACAGCAGTGGGCCTTAACTAACAAATTGTACTTTAACTAAAAAGGTGTCAGGTGGTGCATCTTTGATGCAAAACCAGCGTTTCAGCTACAAAATAAATAATACTGAGCTTACTGTAATAGACGCTGAAAAAGATCTGCTACTATAAACAATGATTTAAAATTTGATTCCCATACCAATGTCATTGTTAAAAATACCATAGAATTGTTGGCTGCAACTTAAAAACATTAAAAGTAGGGCACCAGAAGTCCTAATCCCACTGTATACCAGTCTAGTAAGGCCTCATATGGACTACTGCACACCTTTCTGTGCAACATTTACAATTAGAGAAAATAAATTAACAGAAGGTGTTCAGAGGAAAATCACCAAACGAGTTCAGCACATAGAATATCTTGATTATGAGAGCAGGCTAAAACAGCTTAATCTATACTCCATACAATATAGAAGACTTAGAGGATTTCTGTTTCACTCTATAAGGCCGCTCGAGATTAATTCCTCATGGACATCAGCTTAGCAGGCCATTTTGGTCATAACATTACAAGAATTCACCACTGGAAATTAAAGGGAGTTAATACCTGCACTCAAAAGACACATTCTATACACGGAGGCTGGATATTCAAAGGGTTGCATGGTGCAACAAATTCTGTCACAACCCACACTGCGCACTGGTGGGATATTGTAAAGGCTGCCCGGCGTAGCGCAGAAATCCCAATGCTCCGGGCGAATGTAATAGTAGCGCGGCGCAGATGCAGGAGGTGTGCCCATGCATATGCACAACCATATTCAACCCGGGATCTGCAGCGCATATGCTGGCACGACCCTGCATTGCGCCAGAAGCGGCTCAAAGCTGAGCCCGTGTTCTGTGCAGTGAAGGGTACGGTATCAGCTGACTTTGCTAAACCAGTAGGAGGAAAGAGAGCTTACCTGGGGTGTGGTTTAGACACTATAAAAGTAGGTGAGTCAAATTACAACTTCCTTGTGCTAGCCTTTTTCTTACTAATTGCCCTCCATCCCACCCAAAGCCAGTTCTACTTTATAGCCACTGGATTTGACTGTCAACAGGAACTTCCTGTTTGGCATAGGAAGGAAAGGATCATAGAGAAACATTGGTTTTGTCAACCCTGAAGTAAAAAAGTAGCTCACTCTCCCCCCACCCCAGCTGCTGGTGGTCTGATATTGAGCAAGGAAGAAGGAGGCTACTGAAGAAGATAGGAAGTTGCTGTCCCAGAACAGGAAGGGTGAGAGTTGTAAGGAGAGGAGAGAATAAGCATCCAGAGAAACAGTAGAGAGGACACAAAATAAGACATGATAGGAGTGGTGCAGTGCAATGGCTGTGGGGCGGCAGTGTTCCGGGAGACATTCTGGAGGCTGCGATGCTGCCCTATTTGCAGGCACCTCTCTGGTCTGAAAGAGGAGGTTGCCCGTCTCCAGGCTGACCTGGCTAGGATTCGTGAAACCTCCTCCCCCACCCAGGGACCACCAGGGCCAATGCCACTACCTCAGAGGTTGCCAAGAAAGAGGAGAGGCTGGACCAGGGTGGGCTCAAGGACGAGAGGGTGGTGGAACAGAGTTGCATCCCTCCAGCTGTACCTCTCCACAATCATTCACTCTTCTGGTGGATAGTGGTGGAGACCAAGGAGGATGCTGGGAACCTCACAAAGGAGACCCACAGGAGGGTGGCATGGGACCCCACAGGGGAAGGAAACAACCCTGTGGGGACTCAACTATTAGAGGGGTAGAAATGGGGAGGAAGGGAGAGGGAGGTAAGGTGCCTTCCTGGTGCCACGGCTTGGGGGGACAGGAAGCGAATCCTCAGGATAGTGGGAGAGCTGCACGAGGGAGGGAGCTGGATGTCATTGTCCACCTAGGGACAAATGACCTGGCTAGGAATGGGATCAGAGCAGTGCAAGAGGAGTTTGTAGAGTTGGGAAGGGGCCTTAGACAAGTAGCGCACACGTAACCTTCTCGGAGGTGCTGCCTGTCTATGGCAAGGAGATGCTAGGGACTTCTCACCACGGAATTCAATGAGTGGTTGAAACACTGGTGTGGAGCTCAGGGTTTTGGCTTCATCGGGACTGGGAGCCACCTGGAGGATGCAGACCTATACTGGTGCGATGGTCTGCATCTGTCCAGGGGAACCAGGATCCTAGGTGAGAGGTTTAAATGCTTCATTGGCAAGCATTTAAACTAGCCAAGGGGAGGCACTGAAGAGAAGCAGGAAATCCGAGCCTCCCACAAAACATGGTGATTAGTGAGGTAAACACCAAGGTACAGAAGTTATTAGGGAGCAGAACAGATTTAAATGTAAAAAAGGCAAAGGCAGTAAGGACAGAAATGTGGCTAAAGGGGTAAGGCTATCAAAAGTGGAGGGTGATGAGTACCAATGCCCGTAGTCTGTGTAACAAGCTCCTGAACTAGTGGCCTTGATGGAAGAGGGTTGCCTGGATATTGTGGAGTCACAGAAACATGGTACACAGAGAACCATGACTGGGATGTCAACATACCAGGATACACAATCTACAGGAGGGACAGGGAGGGTAAAAGAGGAGGAGGAGTAGCTCTCATGTAAAGGAAGAGATCAAAGCAACTGAACAAAAGAGTAAACAGGGGCATGCCTCAGACAGCTAGTATCGAACCCACTGGGAGGGAGCAATCTTGGACCTGGTACTTTCAAATGGGGATGGAGAAAGAATCTCAGATTTAGAAGTGGGTAGTCATCTGGGAACAAGCAACCACCAAACAGTGTGGTCCACGATAAACACAGCCATACAATCAAGCCATACAAAAGCAAGAGTACTAGACTTTAGGAGGGCTGACTTTGGGAAAATGAGAGAGTGCCTCAGAAAAGCACTAGCAAACAGGCAAGAAGGAGGGGTGGAGGAACAATGGGGAGTGATCAAAACAGCCATCACAGAGGCAACAAGCCTTTGTGTAAAGCAAATCAATAAAACACAATGAAGGAAAAACGCTATGGTTCACAAAAGAGGTGGCAGGGAAGGTTAAGGAGAAAAGGACAGCATTCAGGAAATATAAGGAAACACAGAAGGAGCAGGGCAGAGAACTTTATCAGTTAAAGCAGAAAGAGGCTGGGAAGGCAGTCAGAATAGCAAAGGCCCAAACCGAGGAAAGGATAGCCAATTCTGTTAAGAAGGGGATAAGACCTTTATAGGTACATTAGGGAGCGAAAAAAGACCAAAGGAGGGATACTGAAGCTTAATAAAGGGGAGGAATGTGGGTAGAGGGTGACAGTGAAAAGCAGGGATACTGAACGAATATTTCTACTCAGTATTCACAAAGGAAGAGGAGGAGGGGAGTTACCTAAACCAAACAAGAGAAACACCTGAAGACGGGGTCGATACCAATCCATTTACAGTAGAAAGGGTTCTGAAAGAACTAATAAAATTGAAGGGGACAAAGCAATGGGGCCTGATGGGATTCACCCAAGAATTCTAAAAGAACTAAGGGTAGAACTAGTGACACCGCTGACTACTCTCTTTAGCAAATCATGGGAGGATGGGGTGGTACCCGAGGACTGAGGAGGGCAGATGTGATTCCTCTTCATAAAAGTGGGAGCAGGACAGAGACAGGAAACTACAGACCAGTTAGTTTGACCTCAGTGGTAGGGAAAATGATGAAATCACTCTGAAGGAAAGAATTGTTGAGTACCTAGAGGCCAGTGGGGCACAGACCCAAGACAGCATGGATTCACAATGAGAAGGTCGTGGTCAGATCTAATCTAATAGATTTCTTTGACTGGGTGACCAAAGTAGTAGACCAGGGAGGGCTGTGGACATGGCCTACCTAGATTTTAGCAAGGCATTTGATATAGTACCACACAAAAGATTAATACACAAGATAGCCAGCCTTGGAGTGGGTCCCAAGGTGGTAGCCTGATAAAAATTGGCTAGACAACAGGACGCAAAGGGTAGTAGTAAATGGAGTACACAGTGAAGAAAGGGAGGGTTACTAGTGGGTACCGCAGGGTTCAGTACTGGGACCGTCCTTTTAATGTCTTTATAAGTGACATTGCAGAGGAACTGGAAGGAAAAGTATGTCTCTTTGCAGATGACACAAAGATCTGCAACAGGGTTGATACACAAGATGGAGTGGAAAGGATGAGAAGGACTTGGCAAGGTTGGAGGAATGGTCAAATGTATGGCAGCTCAGATTCATTGTAAAGAAGTGCAAGGTAATGCACATGGAAACAAAACCCAGGAAGCGTAACAATGGGGGGTGAGATACTGACAACAGTAAAAATAGAAAGGAACCTGGGGGTAATTATATCAGATGACCTAAAGGTGGGCAAGCAATGTGAGAAGGCAGTAAGGAAGGCTGGGGGATACTGGGATGCATAGGAAGAGGCATCAATAGTAGAAAACAGGAAGTTGTTATCCCTCTGTACAGCCAGTTGGTGAGACCCCATCTGGAGTACTGTGTGCAGTTCTGGAGACCCCATCTCCGCGAAAGACATAGACAGAGTGGAGGCTGTCCAGAGGAGGGCAACCAAAATGGTGCAGGGTCTGCACCAGAAGACATACTGAAGAAAGACTTAAGGAGCTTAATATGTATACTCTTGAGGAAAGAAGGGAGAGGGGACAAGATAGAAACTTTCAAGTACCTCAAGGAATTAACAAAGTCCAAGAGGGTAGCATCTTCCAGAAAAGAGATGTGCAAGAACAAGGGCACAATTTGAAGATAGAGGGGGACGGCTCAGGGTAATGTGAGGAAGTATTTTTCACTGAGAGGGTTGTGGATGCATGGAACAGCCTCCTGAGGAGGTCGTGGAGTCAAGAACAGTGGGGACTTCAAGAATGCATGGGACAGGCATAAGGCAGTCCTAGTGGCGGGTAAGAGGAAGTAAGCTGTTGGTTAACTAGGATCTGCAGCTTATCTGTTAGGTAGGAAAATGGGCAGACTAGGTGGGCCAAGCGGTCCTTATCTGCCGTCAAATTCTATGTTTCTATCCTGATATTCAACCTGGGATCTGCAGGCATATGCTGGCTGACCCTGCATTGCGCCAGGTAGCGGGCTCAAAGTTGAGCCCTGTGAAAGTGGGAACAAATCCTGGCCACCCACAGGTGGGCTGCTGTATTGTGGGGTGCAACACAGCAGTCACTAGCCGTGGGTAGCCACCCGCCCACAGAACACCGTCCTCAAGCACCCACATCCCCTGGTAGTCTAGTGATACCCCCTCCCTCCCTCCCGATTCCCAATAAATGTAGTAGAAACACACCTGGTGGTCTAGTGGATCCCCGAATCCCGATCCCGGTATAAGTATAGGTTTTCATTCCTGGTAGTCTAGTGGACCCCTCCCCATCCCAACCCAACGATCGCTGACATGTCTTCATTGAATGTCCCTGGTAGTCTAGTGGTACCCCCACCTCCCATGTGCCCGATCGTCAGTTGTCCACCGTGTTAATATGCTCTGTAGTCTAGTTGTACCCCACGCTGCTGTACGATCACGGTAAAACTCTGTAATACAATTCCCGGTGATCAGTGGCACTTCACCACCACAGAACTCCATGCTCCTCGCCTTCCGTCATCGGTGGGCGGCTGCAACCCACCTGCTGAATGACAGGTACAGTATGGGCTTGCAGGACATACTGTACTAGACAGTCCCAAATATGTGAATAGTGTACCTGTCATTTAGCAGGTGGCTGGCTCGCCGATGACGGGGAGGGAGTGGGGTGGGCATGGCTCTTTGTGGGTAGGAGGGGTGGGGTGCCAATGGATCACCAGGGAATTATTTTATGGGTTTTACCATGATCATGGCAATGGGTGCGGGGTACCTTGGATTACCAGGGAATAGTAATACAGCAGATAACCAGCGATCGAGGACACGGATGGTGGGTGGTACCACTAGACTACCAGGGACATTTAGTGAAGACATGTCAGCGATCATTGGGCTGGGATGGGGAGGGGGTCCACTAGACTAGCAGGAATAGAAATCTACACGTATACCGCGATCGGGGATTCGGGAGGAGGTCCACTAGACCACCAGGGTGTGTTTTCAGTTACATTTATCAGGAATCGGGGGAGGGGCGCACTCATCAGACCACCAGGGTATATTTTCATATACATTTACTGTGATGTGGCTACTGGGTGGGGATGCCCGGGACCCCCACTGTGCACACGTCATGCTGTGCAGGGCGCCAGGTGCAATTTGCGGGCTGCCCTGCATAGGCATGCAAATGAGCCATAATGACATGCCAATGGCCCCATTTGCACCTTGCATATTATGGCCTCATTTGCATGTCCTCCGCTGAATTTCGTGGGTGCTGCGCCAAAGCGCAACTGCGTTTAATGCTGGCGCATCTCTGTGCTCCCTAGCTGTGGCTTGCACAGGTGCAGTGCCACTGTGCCATGTGCAGTCCTTGCCATATTCAATGGTGACGCACTATGGCGCATCACTGTTGAATATCACTTGCCCTGGCGCATCCCAGTTGCGCATGCATCCCAGCTTGCGCCACTGCTTGGCACAGTCTGAATATCCGGCCAGAGAATAGTACAACCATGGAATGCCTCACCAAGACATGTAGTAGAAAGTGAAAATATGTATACATTTTAAAGCAAGACTTGATGACCATATGAAGACAGCTAAATATCAATACCACCTATAATAGGTTGCGAGTTCATAATAGGACTTGGCTCCAGAACTCGAATTACCACTATGAATCTATGATCATAACAAGTTTATTGAACAAAGTACAGCATTAAAATACCCATACCCACTACAGCATATGCACTTACACAAACACCAAAACATTAAAGACTGAAACAGGAAGGCTGGCCCAGTGGCCTGATGGGTTGAGGCATTCACGCCTCCCTGCTGCCATGCCAACGACCCGTGTTCGGGAACGGAGGAAGATTGCTCTGGGCTTAGTGGGGAAGGAAGATTAACATCCCAGGACAACTCTTTTCCCTCAGGGAGGGGATCCTGCGACTGCTGCTCGACCTAACACCTGGCAGAATCCAGGTGGTGGCACGTGCAAGTCTCACTATTAGGGCAAGAGCCAGCGTGACAGAGTGCTGGAGTGCCTCCTCGTTGCACAGACTACCATGCCGTGGGTAGAAAATCAGGAGAAAATGGAGGATGGGCTAATGAAGCCCACCCTGCTAGCACCGGCAGCCCACTTGGTCTTGGAGGATGGACAGACACTCAGGACAGACATGGGCTATAAGGATGGGGCTGATACAGCCACCCAGCCTGCCAAAGAGGATAAAGACTATATGGAAAATAAAAGACTGAAACACGAAATACATATTAAAATGGAATGCTCATAAGTAAAATCGACACAGCTGACCCCAATTAGCACTTTATGTGTACAGTAAAAATAAATACTTAAAGGCCGCCCGTCAGCGCTTGTGGTTTGATTTCTGTCTGCGAAGCCAGTGACCTAGGTTTGAAGCGAGCTTGGGTCGCTGGAGGGCCGGCCGGGAGGAGCAGGCTGAAGTGTCCTGACAGCTTGCCTGCTCCGGGGAGGGTTGGGAAACAGCTTGACATTTGCTGACTCGGGCGGAGGCCAGGGTGTACCACTACGCTGGCGCTTGGTGTCTGACTGGCCCCGTGCAAAGGTCTAGGACTCAATGACACTCACAGGCAGCTAGGGGAGGGCGTTGCAGATGCCGCGTCATGCCTTGATGTCCAGGCAAGTGCAACGCCACAAAGAAAAACGAGAAAAGTCTGCCATCTCCAGGGAGACGGAGAGTTGAGACATGTCCACATGTGCCTCCACCTGCCTGATGGCCCGGACCGACACAATGTAAGTTTCAGGGTGTTCGGCCCCACCTCATCCCACCTGGGGGTAAGCCATGCTCCATGGGGTCCCGGAGGTCACTCCAGGTAGGGTATATGGCAGTGGGATGTCTGCCTTGGCTCTCCTGATGGGTCGGGATGCCAGGCTGGGTGGGGAGAATATATATAAAAAAATAGCAGGGATTTAAATTTTATTTATTTATTTAGCTTTTGTTGACCGGGTAAGTGCACTAGACAAATCCTGCCTATTTTCAGGCACGACCCGGGATTTAGGATTCTATCACTAGCAAATAAGCCTATTAAGAAAATTCACTGCCTCCATGCAATTTTCCACTGGCCCAACTGGTGTACATACTGAATTATGAACAGGATCACAACCTCCACCTGCATGCTGTGTGACTCAGAGTAAGTCACTTAACCTCCCAGTGCTCCCAGGTCACCCCTCAAAACAGGCACTTGTGCCTAGTAGAGCCTACCCAGTTACCAAAGACTAAAACAAAATAAAAAGGATGAAAAATGCTGAAGCCTGATTAGTTGAAAGCATCTGCTACCCATGATAGAAGCACAGAAACACAGACAATGATGGCAGAAAAAGACCATGAGTTCATTTAGTCTGCTCAGAGTTCCCTATCTGCCCAGGGCCTACTGTCCCCATTGTGATGATATTGAACCCTAAAATCAGGGTTAGAAACTAGCTCATAAATAGAAACACAGAAGCTCCCCAGCACAGCCACATTCTATGGTGCAGGTCCTCGTAAAAAAAAAGAAACAAAGAACCTGCACTGGGAGTAAAAATTAAAGTTTATATTAATGCATATGTAAGAGGGCAGCAGTGGATATTATGAACATATGAATATGCCAGCAGATAAAGGCCTTATGGTCCATCTAGTCTGATTGAGTGTGCAGGTCCATCCATTGCAGTTACTACCCTGCCTTGTGGGTTCAAACAAGGTTGAGAAATCTGGGTTCTGATTTTCCTGATGGGGGTTGTATCCAGATCTTTTAAGTTTTGCATGGTGCTGCCACCCAGAGTAAAGTTTGATAGGCCTTGTGTCAGGCGATACAACACCCAGGGATGCAGTACCTACCCACCTCCCACAGTCTCCTCCTACACATGAAAAATCACAGTGCAACCTTAAGTTCAACAAAATGCAGTTAGTGACAGATCACTAATATTTATTCTCACGAGACACAACGTAAACTACCACAAAACACTTATTGGAGGATATTCATGTAACCACCCAGTCCCCTAGGGTTACTAGAATCCTATTAGTGTTACTGTTGGAAAGGTAGCAGGCAGCTGGTAGGGAGTTCATTGGGGCTCCTTACATAATGACATCATTGTTTACTCAGCTAGCCTGAGGAAAGAATGATTAGGTCATTTAGAACTCTCACAGTAGCATAAGCCACACTGTGCGGATAGCTGCTCTGGGGAGCTTAGAAGCGCTCAGAGTTGTTCTCTGCCAGTTGTGGAGTGAGAAGGTGAGAGTAGCAGAAGGACTAGCAGAGGGCTCTGAGGAGAGGCCCAGGATTTCTCACCCTAGTGGAGTGTCATTTCCAGTGTTCGGTGAAGTGGCGGAGACAAGAGTTACAGCAGGATTTCCTGATTTCTATTTCCTGTGAAGTGGAAGGAATGGCTTGTTCTCAGTGGACCCAATAGGCAATCCACTGAGTGTTCTGTGGTGTTTTCATCTGCCTTGGATAGGACCTAAAAGAAACTGTTTTGATCAGCTACCCAGGAGAGTGCCTTTCTATTCTTTTGTTGTTCCATGCTCTGTGGGTGGGACAACTTCTGTAAATACTGTTCTAGGAGACTATATTCTCCACATTTCTTAGGGATTCGATAGTCTGGATGCGTGTGCCCATAGATAAGGCTGGGCGTACCTGTCAGTGCCCTTGTTCCACCCAAGTGAGTGAAATACTGTTTAAGCTGTGGACCCAAGTGAGTGCAGTTTATTCTCTGGTCACCCCAGTGAGTGAGAAGTTAAAGTATGGGACCTCTAGCATTTCAGTGGGGAATGGGGTTTCAATGGTGTAACCCTGAAGAATGGCAGAGATTGTCAATTGGGGCCAAGGGCGAAGGAATGCATCAAAGTGCTTACAAGGCAGGGCTTCCTGCTTCATAAAGGGCACCAGTATTTTTACCTGAGCAAGTGGCCAAGCTTCAGGTTGAGATGTGACTGGTTTCAGTAAAATGCACCTGTATGTGCAAAGAAGAGTTCTGAGTGTGTGGCTTTTACCCGCTGAAACAACACTCATGGGAGAAGATGTTCCTGTGTGTGTGCCAGGTGTCCAATAATGTACCTTTTGGAAACTGGAACAAAAATGTTCATGTGCGTAGCCAGGTGTCCACTAATTCACCTTTTGGGAATTTGGGAAGAAGATGTATTGTTGTTCATGAACTGTACTGCATCCAGGGAGAGTTTGTGAACTGTACCTGCCCAGCCTGGACAGACTCTTCGAGGTCCACGACTGCTTTTACTCTCCATCTGTTTAATAAAGCCATACTGCATAATCCCAGTCACTGTTATGGACATTCCGATTATTGCTTCTGGTTGTGTGGATTCACTGGGGCCCCCTCAACAGGTTAGATCTGGGATATGCCTAGCAGCCTCCACCCAGGTCCTGGGTTGTGTCATTTACACAAGGTTCATATTGTTTGTGTCTGTGCCCCCACCCTCTCTTACTCAAGAAAATGAGTCAGGTATACATCCTAAAGCCAAGGGAGGTACCTACCTGTTTGTAAAGTAAATTGGTATGCCAATATATGGCACCAGTGTTTCCAGATATTTAATGGGAGGTGTGCACACTAGTTAAAAAGTGGCCTTGGCCTAGGGGCTACATTCACAACGGATGGGGGAATGCAAAGCAAAACTTCTTTTGGAAATAATTTGAGGGCTACAACAGTGCAGTACTGAAATTAGGTGCCTGACTAAGCTCTACCAGTAAAACACTTAAAACACAGTAACAGTGCCCACCCTCCACCTGGCAAGACAATACAGTAGCACACAAGACTGTAAATCTTTTGTATGACTACCCCAGTACTGGGGCACTGTCCACTGGAACCAGTTTTAATCCTTAAACCTGAGAGGAAGCCCCAGATGCTTCACTGGGTACCCAGCCATAGGAACGGTGCCATGGATAAAAATAAAGAGGGGCTTCACCTGACTGTTTTGTGTCTTTCATTTCTGATAAAGATAGGTAATAACTTGCATATGATGATGGAGTACCTTGCCCCAGGAATGCCACGTGATGCCCCCTCTAGTTCACATATAGGATTTATATGCAATAAACCCTGAGAAAGAATGAAACGTTAAGCCCCTGCCACCCTCGTGGTGGCACTTTCACTAATAAGTGGTACTTCATCTATCAAATCAAAGGGCATTTAAAATTAGTGGCAATATGGAATAATAATGAATAGAGTTACTTATTTTAAAAAGTTTTTTTTTCAGTTGTTTTTTACCAGGAGTAACACAGTAAACTGAAAGCTATTTACAGGTGCGACCTGGGAGCACAGGGAAATTAAGTGACTTGCTCAAGGTCACACAGTATGCAAGTGGGGGCTGTGGGATTTTTTATTTAGTTTCTGTTTACCGGGTAGGTGCACTAGCCATAAAATGACTATTTTCAGGCAAGACCCGGAGAGTACAACATAAGACAAGCATACAACAAGCATTACAGGGTGCAGGGGACATTACAGGTATGATCAGTAAGAAGCAGTAACACTAAGCAATAACAATAAACAGGAGTAGTCAGCACATTAGTAGGAGAAAATAAGGACAGTAGTACACATAATCTAGGAATCAGGCTGGTACGTCAAATACAGAAAACCCAGGTCTCCAGATTTGCAGCTCAGAGCCTTAAACCACTGCGATATACTGCATCAGACAGAAAAGCAGGGTATCACTTAATATTTCGAGTGCCACTATCGGTTCCGGGTCCAAGCTCCCCAGCCCCAGCGAGCACCCAGGCACTTACTCCCACCCTGAGCAACTGCGCTGGCGGCCGCATGCCTCAAAATCATGTAACCCCCAACCTTAAATAGGGTTTCCAGATGCCCTCTTTTCCAGCAGTCGAATATTCTTCATGTACCTTCTATCCTGTTTAATTATTTTATACTCTGTCGTACCCAGGACCTCCTTATAAAGGAGCTGTAGATATGCTGGAGTCTTTACACCTATTTATCTGGCGTCTGACAAAGGGCTCACTGAGAGAGGACTAAGTGTCCTCTTTTGGCATCCCAAAATCTGGTACCCTACCTGAAACCTTCCGTAACTAACATACTACCAGAACCACGGTATCTGCGGCTGTCAGTACTGCGCTTCCGGTTCTGCCACCCTCAACATGGCGGCGAATCACGTGCCTTCTGTTGGCGCAATGCCGTTCTAGTTCAAGGTTGCGGCGGTGGATGGTTACGTGGTGAGTCACCTCCGACGTGGGGTCAACACGTGAAGCTACACTTTACTGTGGTTCTGTTGGGAAGGCCCAGGAAGAAGAGGAGGAAGAAGAAGAAGGAGGAGGGGAGAACTCTGAATTCGTCTTAGGTTTCAAATATATTGTGAGTATAGAAATTGTTATCAGTTCATATAATGTAAAAATACCGCCAGAGACATCTTTCAGGTCGAACGCAGTTAGTGTTTACGAATGTTTACATTGACTATAGGTACTGTACATTAATTGGTTTTTTGATTTGTAAGCAGCAAAGATCTCTGGATATATATTATATACCACTTGTAAGTAAGGTAATGTGTTTATAAGGCTGATTTCGATAGTGTCGGTGAAGACAGCTGCTTCAGACTAAGAAGGGGAAGGTGAAATCTGTAATGTTGATTGTGTGGACTGCACTTTTATGCTGTAGAAAACAAGTATCTTCAGGTCAAGCAAATTTCCAATCTAAACATCAAACTCAGTTGTATATCTGTTTTTATTCGTTGGTAATGTCATTGCCAGTTAAATGTGTAAAAGAGCTTGCGCGACTTGGATATTCGTTGAAAATGAGAGCTCCAAGATCACCCCTCCCGTCATGACTACAAGTACCGAAGTGTTTCAGAGACGTAATTTGTGGGCCCGAGTTTAAGAGATATTACTGTAGCACTAAAGTCATTAGAAGACAGAATAGTTTGTTCTATGATTGTAATAGTTTTATGGAATTTAAATGTTTCCAAGTCCCTTAAGAAGCAGGAGGTATGCCAGAATGGGCCAGATGAGGCAGTAAAGCCCAGAGGTTTGGGCGTGGATTGATTGATTCATTGACAATTTGGCACAGTACCTTTGAGGGCAATAGGAAGGGCACGAAATGGATACAAGTTCTGTTTCCTGGGAAAGGGTCCTAAAGGAACTTGAAGGAATAAGAGTCAGTAAAGCTGTGGGACCAGATGAGGTGCACCCCAGGGTTCTGAGGGAGCTGAGACAGGTGCTGGACGAACTCCTGGCAACCCTGTTTAGACGGTCACTGGAAACAGGAGAGGTACCCAAAGACTGGAGGACAGCTGATGAAATCACCTTTACAAAAGTGGGACAGAGAGGAAGCATGAAATTACAGAGCAGTCAGTCTGACTTCAGTAGTGGGAAAGATCATGGAAATGCTACTGAAGGAAAGGATAGTGGAACACCTGGTTGCCAGTGGTCTGCAGGACCCAAGATATCATGGTTTTACTAGGGAAGTTAGGTGCCAGACTAACCTCATCAGATTCTTTGGGTGACAAGGGAGGTGGATTGGGGGGTGCAATGGACGTGGCCCACTTGGACTTCAGCAGGGCCTTTGCTACTGTGCCCCATAGAAGGCTGTTAAACAAAATGGGGAACATGGGAGTGGGTAGGATGATGGTGCAGTGGGTGGGGAATGGGCTGGATAGCAGGACACAGAGGGTGGTGGTAAATGGCTGTCACTCAGCAGAGGAAAAGTGAGCATGGGGTGCCACAGGGATCAGTGCTGGGTCCAGTCCTCTTCAACATCTTTATCAGTGACATTACAGAAGACTTAAAGGAGAATTTGCCTGTTAGCTGATGACACAAAGCTCTGCAACAGGGTGGGCACGCCGGAGGGGTGGATAGAATGAGGAGAGATCTGCAGAAGCTTGAGGACTGGTCAAGGAGTGGTAGTTGAGATTAAATGCAAAATAAGCACATGGGTCACAAAACCCAGGAATAGCAGATGGCGGGGGTTATAGAATGTGGCAAGCAAGAAAGGGACCTGGGGGTTATCGTTACTTCAAGGTAGGGAGTCAGTGCGACAAGCGGTGGGTAAAGTAAACAGGATGCTGGGATGCATAGGCAGGAGGTAATGGGGATATCACCAACAGGAGAAGGGAGGTCATAATTCCACCATACAAGACATTAGTGTGGCCACACCTCGAGTACAGTGTCCGTTCTGGAGACCTTACCTACGTAAGGACAGAGACTGGGTACAGGAAGTTAGGAGAAGGGCAGCCAAGATAGTACAAGGAGTACATCACAAAACCTATAAGGACAGGCTGAAATACTTAAATATGTGCTCTCTGGAAGAGAGGAGGGAGGGTATGACACATGCACATCTCTAAGTGTTTGAAATGCATCACTTGTACATATAGTATTGTTGCTGTATTACCTGTTAACTTGTGTACTCTGTTTGTTGCCCTACTACGCATGTGCTGTGTCACATGCACCCTTATGTATTCTTTCTTTCTTTCTTTCTAACTGTTCTCTCCCGGTCGTGCCTGAAAATAGGCATTTCATACCTAGTGCACCCACCCAGTTATTAAAAGCAAATAAATAAATGATTGAGACATATAAATACGTTTTGGGAGGAAAACACAATTTGTACAGAAAAATATGCTTCAGGACTAGGGACATGGGATGAAACTGAGGAAGGAAGATTCAAGGGCATTGAGGAGGTACTCCTTCACAGATAGGGTGGTGGACAAATGGAGCGCCCTACGGAAGAGGTGGTGGGGGCAGACACGATTACGTGATTTAAGAATGCATGGGATAGGCATCAGGGATCCTGGTAGTCGTGGGGGGAGAACAACCTAATTCTAGGGAAGCTTGAAGAAGCACAGTTACGTGTGGAAATGAGCAGACTAGGTGGACCATAGGCGCTTATTTGCCGTCAACATCTATGATAGGTGTTCTTTACAAAGGGTTGTACATCAGTAAGAGAGATTACAAGGCAACATAATAAATACAGCAAGCGAAGTTTCAGTGTAATGAAGTCAAACAAGTTCATCATTGGAACATATACTACTGGACTGGCCATCTGGCTACCTTTGAGAAATGTGGTATGACCCCCAAGCAGTAACACTGGTAGAAGAGTAACTTTTAATATCCTGTTACAAGATTTATTGTATCCTGTACTTGAGCCACTTATTAATTTTACTGTATTTGGGTACATTTGAAATCCAATAAAAATAAAGTTTGGAAAAAAGGTACAAATATAGTCTAACAACTTCAAGTAAATAGGCTACATCAGTTGCATACAATTTTCACGGTAAGGCAGGTAGATGAAAACAAGCATAGTAATGGTACATGGCCTCCGAGCCAGAGTCTGACACAGTTCAAAGTGTATGCGGGAGGGAATCTAGTTAGGATGATTAGCAGTTGCAGTTACATTGAACTGTTAGGGTTGCCATAGTGCTCTCTTAAACTGGTCAAACATGCTGAAGCTATGAACCTGGAGACCCAGCAGACTACTACAATACTTGCCTCACACAAGTCACTGACTTTTTACCTCTGGGATTTCCAGCCTGCCTCTGCCCACAGATAAGTGGTTTGGACATCACGATCTTTGTTCAGTGGCATATTCTTGCATGCCAAATAAAGTATAATAAAATAAGTTGAAAACTTCAAACAGTGTCGTGACATGATGTCACCAGGCAGCAACAGAAAGGGACCAGAATGCAATGCAATCCCAGTATGCCCATTCTAGGGATCCCTTCTGCATCACTGCTTTTAATTTGTGGCGACATCGGAGAAGTGAAACCAGAGCTGGCTGGCACCAGTGGTAGCTGGTTCCGTCTTTGTGAGGTGTAGTTTAAGAAGTGATTATGCAGGGTAGAAATTAAGATAATCTATGTGGAGGCAGAATACCAGGAGCTGAGATTTAGTATTCCGTCTCAGTATCTGGTATTCTGTCTATCCAAATAGTGTGCTATGGATTAAAACACAGAGCGGTGCAATGGAGAAGTGGCATTCCAGTCGGAATATCAGTATGATGAAAATATTCCACTTTGAAAACTGTTGTGCAGAACAGGATGTAATAACATTAATTTCGAGCCCTGTTATGGATGTAATGATAGTGGGCAGCAGTCTGGTGGTGGTGGCCAAAGTGAAAATGGTCAGGGATAGATTAACTACAATGATCCAACCACTACTGCAATAATGAATACTGACGCCTGGATAACTGAGCTGTATTACTGCACAACTGCATACAGATGGCCATGCCCGTTTTGGCACAGTACAACAAGCTGCACTGCGCTTGTGGCTGGCTCTGACTATGAGGTGAGAAAGAGGACCTTGGGAATCAAGACAGTGTTAGCCCGTGGTCTCCTGTCGTTAGATTACTACCCACCATACACCTCCTGCCAGACCTGGCTCTGGACAGGTGACAGCAGAAAGTGTCCCCACCTCCTCCATACCTGTCTCTTGAGCAGCCATCCTGCTTCTGCCAAATACAGTTAATTTTTTTCTGAATTAAAAGGTATTTTACCAATTTAGTATTTATATGTTAAGGCAAAATTTATCAACAATGTGCCCATCACAGTCTGAAAGTCCACGAAAGCTCTTTTTAATGGAGTATTGGGCTCCACTGTAGCTGGCAGCTGCAGAGAGAGAGAGGATTATGTATGCACATACTGATCTATACTACATTGCCACCATTTTTAGGACTGTGTGATGTCACTGATGGCGTCTGCACACATGTTCCCAGAGTACCAGTGGAACATCACTTAGAGCCACCGATGCCGCCAGGAAAACTTTGAAAACCCAATATTTGGACACAGACCAACTTATATTTCTCATTGGCTCTGCATTTCTTTCCCCATTATTTATTACTGAGGTCAGATGTGTGAAAACGGATTACTTTTCCTTGAGAGTTCATCAGCTTCTGTTACTTATTCCCAACCACCTTGTGATAGCACTGTCCTGGGTCATGCCTGAAAACAGTCCTGGGATCAGCGCACTTACCTGGTTATCAAAGTCATGAATAAAATTAAAAAAAAAAAACTGTTAAACTGTATTGCATTTTGATTTTAAGTAGGAAATAAGTAATAATGGAATAGGAACTCTAAAGGAGAACGGTCCTGTTTTGTGGGAACTTCCTCAATAATAATACATAAGCGGGAGGAGAAAGTTACTGAAGGTAAATTAAACTGAAGTTGAATTGTCTATATATTCTGTCTTCCAAAGTTTTTCCAGAGGTGTCAGCAGCTACAGCATTAAAGAGGCACTGTCAAGTGTAGTTGACCCATATTTTATGATTGCTTACCTTTTCTACAGTTCTCTGATGATGCCATTTTTAATCTGCTTTTTTATAGTAGTACTGAAATGCATATTAATGGTGTAAACTTATACCCAACCTTAGTTTGTTTCAAATCCTTGATCTACTCTTAGTGCATACATCCTGAATATCAGGAATACCCCCAAACAGGCGTCTACTCATAATGCAATAGTCTTCACAACTTTCACTTTATTTAAAAGTCTAGGAATTACAACCCTTTGAGTCAGGGACTCATTTACAAAGGCTCCACGTCATACAGAGAATGAAGACAAGTAGAGAGGATAACAAGTACAGAGACTAAATACAGTGGCACTGCATCATGAGTGTGCGGGCTATGTTGGTGGTGTTCTCAGTTCTAGGAAAGATGCAGTGGGAGTTGATCAAGGAATGTGGTGTCAATGTGGCTCATTTGATAGCACATCTGCATCTAGGCCAGGAGGTGTGGATTCTAGTCTTATACTGGGATTGTTCCTATATCTTGCATGCTAGCACCTGTGTGCAGTATTGTTGGTGGGGGGCTTTATTGCCAGGGTGTGCAGTCCTTTGGATGAGATATTAAACCAAGGTCCATTCTACCCATCTCTGGTGCTGTCCTTGTCAGTGTCCAGGTGAAAGTAAAAGAACCCAAGGTACTTTTCATGAGGTAGGGCTTTTCCTGGTGTCTGGCCAACATTCCCTGTTCCCATAAAACCAGTTCATGCAGTTGTCCAATGTAGTGTTTGGGTGTCAATGTCCGAAATGGGTGCCATGACACGTTCATTCAGTTCTTCTAATCTAGCACTGTAGGGGATTTGCAAAGTAGGGGAGTGGCTTAGCTAGAAGGAGCCAGGTTAAAACCAGATTTAAACACTGCCTAGATAGCTTCTGCCAGAGAACAGACAGAACACCAGGAGGAAGGAGCTACTGGCATAACTAAAACTTCTCTACTGGGACTATATTGCTCTCCTTCCCTCCACCCTAAACCAGTTCTACTTTTATAGGCACAGGATTTAACTGACAACAGGAACTTCTTGTTTGGGAGCAGGAAGTGAGTGATCACAGAAACCACCAGACTCACCATTCTAGAAGGGCAAGAGTAGCTCTCCACCGCCCAGCTGCTGAAGGTCTGACTCTGAGCAAGTAAGGAGACTACTGAGAATATAGGAACTTCTAGTCTCGGAACAGGACGATCAGGAGCTTAAAGGGCACAGAAGCAGTAAGTAAGGAGGGAGAAAAAAATAAAAACAGAGAAAAAGTAAGCATTCCAAACAGTTAGGGGCCGAAAAAAGACATGATGGGAGTGGTGCAGTGCAGTGGCTGTGGGCAGCAGTCTTCCGGGAGACATTCTGGAGGATGCAGTGTTGTCCCTTCTGCAGGCACCTCTCTGGGCTGAGGAGGAGGTTGCTCATCTCCAGGCTGAGTTGGCCAGGATTTGTGGGACCTCCTCTCCACCCAGGGACCACCAGGGTCACTGCCGTTGCCTCAGAGGTTGCCAAGAAAGAGGGCGGTTGGACCACAGTGGGCTCGGGGAGGGTGAGGATGGTGGAACAGAGGCGCATCCCTCCAGTTGTACCTCTCACAATTTCTATGTCGTTCTGAAAAGTGTGGTTCCTCTATGGAGGCACTCACAGTGGTGACCAAGGAGGATGCTGGGAACCTCCACAAAGGAGACCCACAGGAGGGTGGCATGGGACCCCACAGGAAAAAGAACTACTCCTGGTGGGGACTCCGTTGTTAGGAAGGTAGAACTGGGGAGGAGGAGGAGAGGGAGGTAGGTGCCTGCCTGGCACCATGACTTGGAGGGACAGGGAGCAAATCCTCAGGATCGCAGGAGCAGCTGCACAGGGGAGGGAGCTGGATGTCATTGTCCACCTAGGGACAAATGACCTGGCTAAGAAAGGGATCAGAGCAGTGCAAGAAGCGTTTGTGGAGATGGGAGGGCCTTAGACAAATAGCACACATGGTAACCTTCTGGAGCTGCTGCCTGTCTATGGCACGGTGAGGCTAGGGTGCTGCACACGTGGGATTCAATCAGTGGTTGAAAAACCGGTGCAGAGCTCAGGGATTTGGCTTCATTGGGGACTGGGGATCCACCGGAGGGATGCAGGCCTATACTGGCGTGATGGTCTGCATCTGTTCAGGGAGGGAACCAGGATCCTAGGTGATTAGGTTTAAATACTTCATTGGCAAGCATTTAAACTAGCCAAGGGGAAGCACTGGAAAGGAGCAGGAAATCCTAGCCCTCCCCCAAAAAAAAAAATCGGTACTAAGTGAGGTAGACACCAACATAGAGATGTCAATAGGGAGAGCCATGGGTAAATGGAAAGTGACAAACGCCATAAGGACAAGGATGGGGTAAAAGGGGTAAGGCCATCAAGAAATGGAGGGTAGTGAGTACCAACGCCCGTAGTCTGGGCAACAAGCTCCCTGAACTGGTGGCCTTGATGGAAGAGGGATTCCTGGATATCGAAGCAGTCACAGAAACATGGTACACAGAGAACCATGACTGGGATGTTAACATACCAGGGTACACAACCTACAGGAGAGACAGGGAGGGTGGGGGAGAGTAGCTCTCTATGTAAGGAAGAGATAAAAGCAACTGAACAAAAGAGTAAACGGGGCGGAGAGGAGGCACTGTGACTCACCTTAGAGACTGGAAATGGCACCACTATCCGCTAGGGGTTGTATACAGACCCCCATGTCAGGAGGGAATGGACAAGGATATGATAGAAGGCATACTTAGGATGGCAGAGAAAGGGAGATACTGTTGATGGGGACCTTAATATGCCAGGTGTTAACTGGAGCACCTTTGCTGCTGCCACATCCAAAAGCAGGGGCCATTCTTGATGCCCTTCAGGTGGCATGCCTCAGACAGCTAGTTTTGGAATTTGCTGTGAGGGAGCAATCTTAGACGTCGTGCTCTCAAATGGGGACAGTGGGAGGATCTCAGATCTAGAAGTGGGTAGCCATTTGGGAACAAGTGACCACCAAACTGTGTGGTTCACGATAAACTCAGCTACAGAGTCAAGCTATACAAAAGTGAGGGTTCTGGACTTCAGGAGGGCTGACTTTGGCAAGATGGGAGAGTGCCTTAGAAAAGCGCTAGCAAACAGGCTAGAAGGAGGGTGGAGCAACAATGGGAAATATCAAAATTGCCATCACAGAGGCAGCCAGCCTTTGTGAAGCAAATAAATCAAAATGAAAGAAAAAGCCACTATGGTTCTCAAAAGAAGTGGCGGTGAAGGTTAGGGAGATAAAGATAGCATTTAGAAAGTATAAGGAAACACAGAAGGAGCAGGGCAGAGAACTACCAGTTAAGACAGAAGGATGCAGGAGGGTAGTCAGAATAGCAGCGCACAAACTGAGGAAAAATAGCCAACTCAGTTGAGAAGGGGATAAAACCTTTATAGGTATATCAGGGGCGTAGAAAGACAAAGGGAGGGATAGTGAGGCTGAACTTTGGGAAAATGGGAGATACTTGAAAGAGGCATCAAGGGAATGGGGCAGGAATCGGGTTGAGGAACAGTGGGAAGTATTTAAAATGGGGATTACAAGAGCAACAGAATTATGTATTAAGCAGGTTAGCAAGAGGAAAAGGAAGAGGAGACCATTATGGTTTTCCAAAGAGGTAGCAAAGAAAGTGAAAGCCAAAAAGATTGCATTCATGCAATACAAAAAGACACAGGCAGAAGGGGATATGGAGAAGTACCAGGAGAAGCAAAGGCAGGGAGGTCAGTAAGGAAGCCAAAGCTCAGACAGAAGAACACATTGCAAAATCAGTGGGTAGAGGGGACAAAACCTTTTACAGGTACATAAGTGAAAAAGAAAGGCAAAGGAGGGATAGTGAGACTGAAGGGGAGGATGGGGGCTGTGTGGAGGATGACAACAGTAAAGCTGACATATTGAACAGGTATTTCTGCTCAGTCTTTACTAAGGAAGAGGAGGGTAATGGGTCTGAATGGAGTACAAGGGTGAGAATGGTGCAGAAATGGACACAAGTCCCTTTACACGAGAAAGGGTCCTGAAGGAACTGGAAGTAATAAGAGTTGATAAAGCAATGGGGCCAGATGGGGTGCACCCCAGGGTCCTTAAAGAACTAAGAGAGGTGGTGGCTGAACCTCTTGCTATCCTGTTTAGCCGATCACTAGAAACAGGGAGGTACCCAAAGACTGGAGGATAGCAGATGTAGTCCCCTTATACAAAAGTGGGAACAAAGAGGCGGGGAACTACAGACCAGTCAGCCTCACCTCGGTAGTGGGGAAGATCATGGAAGCACTACTGAAGGAGAGATTGGTGGAACATCTGGTTGTCAATGGACTACAAGACCAAGGCAGCATGGTTTCACCAGGGAAGGTCATATCAGACCAACCTCAATGAATTTTTGACTGGGTGACTAGGGAGGTGGATCAGGGGAGGGCAGTGGACATGGCCTATCTGGACTTCAGCAAGGCCTTTGACACTGTGCCACATAGAAGACTATTGCACAAACTGGGGAATATGGGTGTGGGCAGGACAGTAGTGCGGTGGGTAGGTAACTGGCTGGGCAGCAGGACACAGAGGGTGGTGGTAAATGGCTGTCACTCCACAGAGGGAAGAGTGACCAGTAGGGTCACCACAGGGATCAGTGCTGGGACGGTACTATTCAATATCTTCATCAGTGACATTGCACAGGACCTAGAAGGCAGAATTTCACTGTTCGCTGATGACACAAAGCTCTGTAACAGAGTAGACACACAGAGGTGTAGACAGAATGAGAAGGGACCTGCAGAAACTTGAAGAATGGTCAGGGGTTTGGCAGTTGAAATTCAATGCAAGGAAGTGCAAGATAATGCATATGGGGCACAAAAACCCTGGCACAATATATCAGTTGGGGGTGAGGATATAGCATGCACCAAGCAGGAAAGGGATCTTGGAGTTATCATCTCTGATGACCTCAAGGCAGGAAACAGTGTGACAAGGCAGCAGGTAAAGCAAATAGGATGCTGGGATGCATAGGCAGGGGCATCACCAGCAGGAAAAGGAGGTCATAATTCCACTATACAAGACACTAGTGAGGCCGCACCTGGAGTACACTGTGCAGTTCTGGAGACCTTACCTACGTAAGGACATAGGGTAGAAAGGTTCAGAGGAGGGCAACAAAGATGGTGCATGGATTGCATCACAAGTCCTATGAGGACAGGTTGAAGGCACTGAACATGTACTCCCTGGAGAGAGGAGGAGAGAGGATATGATAGAGACATACAAGGTATCTTACAGGGAGGAACAGGGTGCAGGAATGCACTATTTTTAAGCGAAAAAAGATGTTCCAGGACTAGAGGGCATGGGATGAAGTTGGAGGGAGGGACGATTCCAGAGGAAGCGTGAGGAAGAATTTCTTCACAGAGCGGGTGGTGGACAAGTGGAACACCCTGCCAGAGGAAGTGGTGGGGGCTGAAACAATCACAGGATTTAAGAATGCATGGGATAGACATAAAGAATTCTGGAGGTCAGGGTGAGGGCAACAGACTTCCTGGAAAACATAAACTGAACTTACAAACTTAAATGGCAGACTGGGTGGGCCATAGGCCCTTATCTGCTGACACTGTCTATGTATCTATGTATCTATGAATAGAATGGATAGTGGGTGGGCAGAGTGACAGTGAAAAGCAGGGATACTGAATTAATACTTCTGTCCATTATTCACAAAAGAGGAAGTGGTGGAGGTGCCTAATCCAATTAACAGAAGCACTCTGGAGAGGGGTCGATCCCAGTCCTTTCACAGAAGAAAGGGTTCTGAAAGAACTCCTAAAACTGAAGGTGGACAAAGCAATGGGGCCAGATGGAATTCACCCAGAATTCTAAAAGAATTAAGCAGAGAACTAGTGACACCACTGACTACCCTTTTAACAAATCATGGGAGGATGGTTGGTACCTGAGGACTGGAAGAAGACTGATGCGATTCTCCTTCACAAAGTGGGACCAAGACAGAGGCAGGAAACTACAGACCTGTCAGTTTGACCTCTGTGGTAGGGAAAGTGATGGAATCACTTCTGAAGGAAAGAATTGTTGAGTACCTAGAGGCCAGTGGGGCACAGGATCCAAGGTAGCATGGGTTCTGGCCGGGAGGTCATGTCAGGCAGATCTAATTGATTTCTTTGACTGGGTGACCAAAGTAGTAGACCAGGAGGGCTGTGGACGTGGCCTACCTAGACTTTAGCAAGGCATTTGACACAGTCCCACACAAATATTAGTAGTCAGATTAACCAGCCTGGGAGTGGGTCCCAGGGTGGTAGCCTAGGTAAAACATTGGCTGAACAACAGGACACAGAAGGTAATTGTAAATGGAGTTCACTCTGAAGAAAGAGGGGTTACTAGTGGGGTACACGCAGGGCTCAGTACTGGGCCCAGTCCTTTTAATGTCTTTATAAGTGACATTGCAGAGGGACTGGAAGGAAAGTATACCTCTTGCAGATAACACAAAGATCTGCAACAGGGTTGATACACAGAGAGGCGTGGAAAGGATGAGAAGGGACTTGGCAAGGTTGGAGGAATAATGGTCAGAGTATGGCAGCTAGGATTCAGTGCAAAGAAGTGCAAAGTAATGCACCTGGGAAACAAAAACCCAGAGGAAGATTAACACGTGGGGGGGTAGTAACAACAGCAAAATGGAAAGGGACCTGGGGTAATCATATCAGATTATCTTAAGGTTGGCAAGCAATGTGAGAAGGCGGTAGGGAGGACTGTGGGGATACTGGGATGTATGGGAGAGGCATCACCAGCAGAAAACAGGAAGTTGTTACCCGTTGTACAGACAGTTGGTGAGACCCCATCTGAGTACTGTGTCCAGTTCTGGAGACCCCATCTCATAAGAACATAGACAGGATGGAGGCAGTTCAGAGGAGGCAACTAAAATGGTGCAGGGTCTGCAAGAGAAGCCATACAAGGAGAGACTAAAGGAGCTTAATATGTATACCCTTGAGGAAAGGAGGAGAGGGGGAACATGATAGAAACATTTAAGTACCTCAGTGGAGTCAACAAAGTCCAAGTGGGTAGCATCTTTCAGAAAAAGATGTGCAAGAACAAGGGGACAAAATTTGAAGATGGGAGGGATGTCTCAGGAAATGTGAGGAAGTATTTTTCACAGAGGGTGGTGAGCGCATGGAACAGCCTTCCTGAGGAGGTTGTGGGGTCTAAAACTGTGGAAGAATTCAAAATCGTGGGACAGACATAAGGCAGTTTTGTGGGGTAGGAAGAAATAGGCTGTTGGTTAAATAGGATCTGCAGCTTAACCTGTAGGTGAGGAAATGGGCAGACTAGGTGGGCCAAGCAGTCCTTATCTGCGATCAAAGTTTCAATGCTTGTAAAGCAATTGGGACACATATTTTTGTGTATATAAAATATGTATGTATGAGAGAGAAATAGATAAGATATACAGAGATATAAATAGAGATGGATATCTGAGAGAAATAGATATATATACTGTAGGTAGAGATATAGAGAATGACACACACACACAGACCCCATGGGGGTGAGACCAATTCAGTGAAATAAACCATGTTATTTTCACTGGGTGAAATAAATCTTGATGACATCAGCAGAGTTAAAATAAATACAATTTGTACCTATCTCTGCTGACATCACTCCACCATCTGAAAACACTAAGAAACACCCTTGTAATTTGCTGAGTTCTAAAACAGGCCCTACATTGAAATTAACACAATTAAAATAGATAATGACAGTCAGCTGCAGCACTCCTTCTAACTGTAACAATCTCAAATCTCTTGTGCTGTATTTCAAAACCCAAGTTTAGTACATTACTGAATCAAACAGATGATGCCTGAAATGTTTAAATCTTAAACAGCCAAACATGAAGACACAAACCTGCCAAAAGAAATCATTACCATCTTCCTCATTGTCACAAAACAGAACCTCCCTCAGGCAACCAATTACCAAAACACAGCACACCTAATTAAGACACACACACACCAACCAACAGCTCACTACCACAACCCATTCATAAAAGTTCACACACTACCACAGCACCAGCATCGTTTAAAGTGACATGATCCTCATAACAACAAACATACCTCTCTCACTGAAATTGGTCTCATC
>JADMNL010000028.1:224612500-224630000 GCA_016271365.2 Neoceratodus forsteri
CTATTTCCTCAGGTGAAAGAGTGGGTTCAGCCTGCAGCTCCAGCATCACATGGAACAGCTGTATCCTTAGCTGGAGAAGCAGGTCTGCTCCACTAGAGGAACTGGTACAGTGCTGCATGGAGAAGCTCTTCTGTGGCCTGCTCCACCATATAAATTGAAGAAAACATTAAGTATTGTGAGCCACAGTAACTAATGCATAATTAACTAACAGTAACATCCAGTTTTTATCAACGGGACAATTTGATATTTTATTAACTGTCAATTCAGTATTGAAATCTAATTTGCTATGTAGTGAGATGGCTACCAACATTCTTGCACTGTCACGTGGGGGAGGGAGGGCTCAGTACCACGTCTGGTCAGAGTAGACCACCTGGAATCCATATGCCCCTGCTGGCTAACCATGATGCAGCATTGACATCTGTTGTAAAGGCAGCCTTTGCCTGCTCTCCAGTTGGAGGAACAGGGTGGTCATGCCAGCCCAGAAGTGAGGGGAGGTAGGAGTAACGATGGGAGAGAAAAAAAAAGCAACAAGAATAACAAGTACACACCCTTCAGAATTTACCATTCCCTCAGGATGTGGCTAGGCATGTTGTTTGATATATTTTGCAGTGTCCTGCATCTGGAGTGCCATGGATCTTTTTGATTGTGCTAATGCTTTCCCTGTTAGGGCAGTTAAAAGTATTTTTGTTCTTATTTTTAGTGTCTTTGAAGGGAGCTTTCAGAAACTATACCCGTTGTCCATGTTTCTATAGCAGGATGCAGAATCATTGGAAGAATGTGTGTCGGTGAGTTTTTTGCTTGTTTTCCTTGGAGGACTTATTTCTGTTTTCTTTGATTTTGATTCACTGTCTATATCTTTGCCAGAACAACTTCAAGGAGGGTTATTGTGGGTTCGCATTTCACAAAACAAGTGTGGAAACTAGATCAGTGTTCATTTCAGATCTGGGAATTGTGACAAATGAGTTTCAGTTTTGTCCCTTTTCACTTGTTCACATTCTGATGAATAAAATACTTACAGTCAAAGCCGCTTATAACGGGCACATCTGTGTAAGCAGATACCACTCGATGTAAGGAGGCGATCGCTGTAACCAAAGTCAGTCATTTTGAAAATACACTTAGTATTGCTACTAGGGGAAGGAAAATACATTAAAGCCTCAGTTAGGCTCAGCCTGGACTATCTACTGCCAGCAATTCTACTCCCTTCGCACCATTGCTTGGTTGCTGCCCACTGCGGTACTGTAACTCTGTTCGCTGCACCAGTAGCTCAGTATACAGCTGCCTCAAGTGATCATGCTCTGCCACACTTACCTGTCGCCATACATAGACTGATCTCTTCCCTAAATGGTGGCTGCTTCAGAAATACAATTAAAGCCTGTTAGGTTCAACCTTGACTGACTGCTACAGTATCTCCTTCCAGCACCAGTGCTCGGCTATTATGTACTGTCCCTCAATCTCCTGAAGTGATTAGCAGTGATCAGCAGCTAGTTAGCACTCTATGCCTGCCTACTATTTCGGGCAGATTAGCTGTTGGCTAATGTTCTTTCACACTGTAGCAATGAAGAAGATTGAACACGTAGCCAAAATCTGCCCAAAATAGAAGGCAGGCATAGAATGTATAACCAGCATTTTTTACATTGTGCTCTATGCATTTGGCAAGTGGCAGATGCAATCTGCCCGGTAAAACAGACTGCCCGCTTAAACCGTGGCGCTATAAGTGGCAGGTACTGTACTACTATTACTACTTTTCTTATCCATGAGAAACAGTCTGGCTTACTGTTCTGGTTTGAACTGCTGCTGGGCTAAGTTGAACAATATAATCCATAATTAAATTTTTTTACCCTGTTTTTTTTTTTATTATTATTATTCTCAGTTGATCAGTGTCCATATAGGCAAATATCGGAAATGAACACTGCTAGTTTATTTATATAAAATAGTTTTGTTGAATCCTCGATGCTGAAGCAGGCTGTCACCCATATCTTAAATCTCAGCATAGATTTCCCCACTGGAAAACAAGTACCAGTGCCTGCCTGCCTCATGACCAGACAGATCCCTGTGCCTTCAAATTACCACCCCTCATCCCACCATGGAGGACAGTCAAAAGACTAAATACAGAGTTACTTTTTTCTATAGCTGCTAGCTTTCTGTGTACTGGGTGCTGTCCCTGCAATAAAAGGAAGTAAAACTGTGAAAAAGTTAAAGAAAAATCTGGCACAAAGTCCATTGGATAAGTGCAATAAGGCACTCCATTGTTGGATTTATGCTAAGATTACTGCACTTCCAGGGGCTGTAAGGCTCTTTGCCTGTGGCATCTGGCTTTGGCATGTCCCTGGGCATGCGATAATCTCGGCTTAAATCCCACCTGTCATGATTTATTGTTTACATTTTATTTGAAAGCCAGATAAGCCCGCTGGAACGGACCCTTTTACAAAGGTGATATGAATGAACAGCAGCCCGGACACAATAAAAATAATAATGATCGGCACTGCAGTATGTAAACTGCATCATGAAAAACTTAGCAAGGTTCAAATTATGCAGCGAGAACTGTAGTGCTGGAAGTAATATGTAATCATGCCACAGTGAGGGTTCATAGTCTTGCAATCTGGTTTGGCATTGCATTTATTTTTGCTACAGTGCTTTTTTTTTTTTTTAATAACTGATTGCTTACATTTTAAAGGTTATGATAAATAACATATTACTAAATAAAAGCAAACAAAACTGCAATTAAGAAAAGATTTGGGTGATAGGGACCTGGAGAGCTTGTGCAAAGAGCCACTTATGGCACTTTCCTGTCCGAATGCTTGAAGGAAGTTGTTTCAGATGACTGGTGCTGCTACTAAATTCCCCATTACCTGTAGCGAGTTTGGTCTCTAATTCAACCCCCTTTTTTTTTTTTTTTTTTTTTTTTAGTTTGGTCCTTTTGTGATGTGTGCAACCTTGATACTCTGCCTTAAATGGTCCAGTCCGGTCCGGTGGAGCTGAGGGTTGAGGCAGCTGGGCGCCACACGGACCCAGGTTTGGAAATGACTCCAGTCATTGGGGGTCAGCAGGGAGGGAGGGGATCGAACATCTAGAGGACTGCTGTCCTTTCCTGGAGTGGGTTCCGGCCAATAGCCCGTTGCGGCTCATGGGCGACCAGGAGCCCCTACAGGAAGCAGGGGCTTGTCTAGACGTCGGGGTGGAGGACGGTGGCCAGCTGCATGTAGGTGCTCCAAGGGAGGGGGAATACTCTGGTGACCTAGTGGAGGTGAAAGGGCTCCAGGGTTCTGCCCACATCCCAGTGCCGGGCCTGAGTTTCTGGTCTCCTACCCTGCCGTCCAGGATCCTCGGTCACGCTAATTTCCAGATAGGCCGCCAAGGGTGGGCAGGCCCTCTCGGGGGGGTCGGCAGGCTGGACTGAGCCAAGGAGTGCTGGAGAGGAGACAAGGTAAGGAGGGATTCAGGCAGGGAGTACAGGCAGCAGGCAGTGGGTTCCCTGGAGAGATGCCCTAGGCCTCGAGTGAAGAAAATAGAATTAGGAAAAAAAATACCCTGCATTAAATGGACTCTTACCAACCCCCATAGTCTAATTTTGACCCTTTTTAAATTAGTGACCTTTTATTATATTATTATTTTGTTTTTGTTGACGGGTAAGTGCACTAGACAAATTCTGCCTATTTTCAAGCACGACCGGGGGAGGATACAGATGAATGCCAACTGACCTTGAACCAGATTAAGCTGTTGGTGGTATTTTTAGTGAATGAGGAAATTTGGTCAGGACACGGGGAAATTCCCCACTCTTTTCGATAAGTGCCATGGGATCTTTAACATCCACCTGAACTACCACCAATCCAGGCAGATGGGACCTCGGTTTAACGTCTCATCCGAAAGATGCTACCTCAGAATGTAGCAGCCCTCTCATGCTGCACTACAGTGTCAGTACTGGGATATTAACCCAAGTGCCAGATGTGAGAACTGAACCCACAGCTCTCTGATCTCCCGGCCTCAGAGGTAGTGTGCTACCTACTGAGCCACTGACACTGCATTTTAATGAGGAACTGTAAAATGATTGCCTGCAAGTTCTTTAGTCCCTCCCATTTAGGAACTGTTGTGTATGTTGTTGTGTGTTTTGTATATTCCATTTTGCTCCCTCCACATCCTTCTGGGTGCCCGCTCGACTAGACCTTCTACTCCCTGCCTGAACCTTTCATCTGCAGGACTCCACTGAGCACCCAGGCAGGCCTCCCCACGATCATCCCGGGTGGGTCTGCCCTCCTTGGCGGCCTATCAGGAATTAGAAAGACCTTACCTGGGCACCGGGTTGGCTGTGGGTTCTCTGCAGTGATGGGGCCGGTGGGATGTGGGCCTGTCCCTTGAGCCCTCTTCCCTTCAGCGATGCTGTGGCGTGTTTTTTGTTTTTTTTTCCATTGTATATCCCGGGGAGTGTGGCAGTGCAATGACATCCAGCATGGCGACACGCGAAGGCGTTCTCCACACTCCTCCCCTCTATTTCGCTCTGGTGCCAATGGCCTCCGGGGCCACTACTGTGCCAAGCGGGCTCTGGATCCCTCCCAGAGAGAGAGCAGTCCTTGGGACTCTTGATACTCTCTCCCCAGCTGACGCCGGCACCTGAGCCCGTGTGTGTTGTGTTTTTTTTTTTTTTTTTTTTTAGTCTTTGGTAACAGGTTGGGCCCACTAGGCACAAGTGCCTGTTTTCAGGGGCGACCTGGGAGCACTGGGCGGTTAAGTGACTTGCTCAGTCTCACAGTATGCAAGTGGAGGTTGTGAGAATCAAACTCTGGTCTGGTCTGCTGGATGTATCAAGCTTATTCATACCTCGTTCCTCTAACCTCTAGGCTATACTGCCAGCCCTCTATAACTCTAGTGCGCGGTGTGGGCGCATGAGGTAAGCGACCAGCGCCTTAGCCCTCCCATAACCGGGCTGGCACTAGGAACTGTTGTTTATAGAAAAATATTTAACAGCCCATTAATGATTGTTTTATAAACTCCATAAACTGTGTGATTCCTCCACCAAGCTGGGAGGCATCTCGGCTCGCTGTATGTACAGTAAATGAAACACATAGCGTGTTTTAAGGAGGCAGCGATTCTGTGAGGCCCCAATTTATAGCGCACATTTTCTATAAGCACTCTTTCTCTAGAATGGGGACTGACACAGATTAGTGAATTTTATTTTGTAAAGTAACAGGTCTCAAATTCCATTGGTCCTTGGTCCGAGAACTGCTGATTTTGCCCTAGACCACTGAAGATAATGTGTTACTGGTCCTGTTGACCAGTGAATCGTGGAGTACTCACAGGAGCTGGGCTGTGAATTCTGATTGGACATGAATTTCTGTCTGTTCTAATTGAGATTGATTTTGTATACAGCTGTAGCAGTTGCTAGAAGGTGTGCTTTCTCATTAGCCATCTTTCACTTTAGCTTAATTTCAGTATTTTTGTTTTGTTGACCAGGAAGGAGGACTAGACAATTCTGCTTATTTTCAGCCTTGTCCTGGGGGAGGGATACAGATGGATGCCAGCTAACATTGAACCAGATTATGCTGTTAGGTTTTTTTTTTTTTTTTTAAGTGAATGGGGAAATTTGGCCAGGACACTGGGGAAGTTCCGCTACTCTGCCAAGCAGTGGGCTTGACTTCCTGGAAGCAGAATGGAGACCCAGTTGGGAGCTGGACAGAGGAGGAGGAAATGCTGATGTGGCAGGAGATGGCCCCTCCTCCTCTGCCCAACCTTTACAAGAGGCCTTTGATGCTGAATTGAAATGGAAATTGAAGTTGAAGGAGATGCTGTGGATCCAGCTAATTTGGAAAATATGGCTCTAAAAGCTTCTGTTTTTCTGAAGAAGCACAATGTTCTTCAGAAAATGAAGAACAAGCACTAAAAAGCTGGAGGAAGAAGAATTAAACTTAGCCTGGAGGCAACAAGCTTTCAGGAGAAGATCGTTTTTTTAAAGGCTCCAAAGCAGGTGGACTTAGTCAACTTACAGCTGCTGAGGATGCAGCTGAAGAAGATGTGCTCACAGCAAGAGTGGAAGCGAACTGAGTTATCAGCGAGTCCAGCAAACTCCTAGCTCTGAGGAAGCGACTGGCAGTGGAATCGCGAGTAATAGCGGGTGCCTAAAGTCGCAACCAGAATGCCGAGAATGGACAAGGGTCTAAAGCACAGAGCAGAGCGAAGCTAAGAGTACGTCTCACTATCTGAATAGAAGCAAGCTCCTGGGATGTCTGTTTCAAGAAAGAATAGACAAACAGGCAATGCAGAAGGTGAAAAGGTGCATTGAGTCAGAGAAATCACCGGAAAAGGATTGAACAGAAAAAGTGGGACCAGAGATTGAGAATGAAGGTACAAATTTAAATCCTGCTGTTATAAATGTAAAACAGACTGATGTGGTTAATCTAACTGGTGCTGAAAGTGGTACACAAAGTAACATTGCAGCAGAAGAAAGACCCGGGAGCTCACCTGAGCTTATACAAGCACAGTGTAATGGTTCAAAGATGATTCGAATGCTGGAGTCTGTAATTATGATACAGTATTTCAGCAACAAGAGTTACTACTGCTGAAGCCCTAAGGAATGCAGGATGGGACAAAACAAGGTTCCCAAGTTTGATCCTCACGGCACACACTTCAAACACTGCAGAGGAAAGCATAGACCCTTTTGAAATTCCTTCTCCCTTCAGTTAACTCAGAACCCTGTGCTGGAATTTAAAAGACCACATGGACTGGAAGGAAGTTCAGATGAACATCAGGAAGGAAACAAAGATGTGGTAGAAACTCCAGGAGATAGGGGAACTATACAGAATCCCTAGTCAACCTACAGGAGAGAGCAGTGCCCCCACCCACAGCAAAATGGAGCCAACCAGAACAATACATGTCCCCAGGAGGGAACCAGCAGGGCACCCAAGGGTCTACCTCAGCAATAGGACCTATGCAGGTCTGTTTCACACTCCACCTGAACCAGCTAAAGGAGAAAGCGGTGTTCATACTGGATACAGAGGAGGCCTAGAAGTATTTCCAGATTGTATGTATGTGGGAAAACTTTAATAAAAAGAGCTTACAATTTCTCCCATCAGAAATATATACTCTGATACACACATCGGGTGATGCTAACTTTGACTTGAGTTTTAAGACTCCTGCTGGTCTGGAAGCTTTCTGGCACCGATACCAACAAGTTACGATACCCCACTCTGGTCACCCTTCATTGCTATCCCTTTAACAAAACCAGAAATCAGAACCATTACAGTTTTGTTTAAGAATGAGGGTGTGGCGGTGTCGGACATCTTGAGATGGCTTAAGTTAAAGTGTTCTGTTCTAAGCCCACCAGAACCGATCATTGACTCAGAACAGTTATGGACTGGGGGTTGGAGAATACAAGTTCGGCTTCCCCATGTAAATGGGGTTAATTCACCACTTACCCAGTTGCTTCTTCCTAAGTAGAGACAGAGGATTCATCTTCTACTCAGGACAGCCCAGATCATGTTTCAGATGTGGCACACACACATCTCAGTAGTGCATGTGACAGGCTAAAATGTTCCCTCTGTGGAGGTATTGGACATGTAAGCATTAATTGCCAGAAACCAGTTTATTGCAACATGTCGTGAATCCTCTCACTCCTTCAAGAATTGCCCTTGGAACTCTCATGATAACACATCTAATGTTCAAGATTTACAGGAAGAAACTGTTTCCAGGACTCAGAACAATGCAGCTAAAACCCCTCATTCAGATTCAAGAACGGAAGGGTAACCTCCAATCTCTCAGCTTAAACACCTATGGCCTAACATCCTGGTGGAACCCGAACAAAATGCTCTTGACCACACAGACAACCAACCCATCTTGGAGGTGAATGGTACAGCATAACCTCAGGATATACCAGCAGGGCACTCAAGGGAGAGACTGGTGCCCAATATCGGAGACGGGTCAAGGGAGGTTGTGAATGCTATAGAAATGGAACAGGATCAGATAATGCCCCTCCAGAAGAAAACTCCTGGTCTCAGGTTGGCAAAGGAAGGCGAACTAGGAGCAAATCTAACAGAGGAGCCAGGGCTACTAATTTAACAATGGAGGAAAGAATACCTACGAAGAATATGTATGCAACATTATCAAAGAGGAAGCAGTGGGCAGACACAGAGGATGACTTGGACATTTCTTCCATTGCCTCATCTCAGCCAGACCTTACAACAGATACAGAACATGTTTCTAGTGATTCAAGAACATCCAAAAGAAAAGATGTAAAATGAAGACCCTGGGAAAGGCAAAGAAGTTAAGAATGCCCCATAATCTCTTAACTACTCATGGCCTTTTCCTTAGCATGATGCACCCTTAATGTGAACAATATCAAAAACATAAAAGACAGACTATTTTTTTTCTATTCTCAGGGACTTGAACCTTCAGATTATCTTGTTACAGAACACCAGAATTCATACTTTAAGGGAAGTTAACCAAGCATCGAGGAATGGCATAGGGGCATCCTTCTGGTCACTAGGGGGATGCATGTTCAGGGTTACAATTCTTTTTAATAATCAACAATGTACAGTTACAAAATTGATAGATTTCATTCCAGGTAGGGTCCTAATACTTGATGTATCTATCCAGAGACAAGAATGGAGAATTATTAATGTATTCAATCCCAAGCCATAACACAGAGAATTGAGGTAATGTGGAAAATACAACCATATTTACATTCATCTAGATCTGTTGTTTTGGAGGTAATTTAAATTGCATCCTCAACATGGCAGATAAAACAGGGACAACCCAGAAACTTTATTCTGACAGTAGTTTTTTAAATACTATGTGTAAAACAGCAAGACTAAAAGATGGGGCAGCTGCTGGGTCTCACCCTCCAGCACACATGTGTCATAGAGGGACTTTCCACTAGAATCTACCATTTTTGGTCTCAGAGTGGATCCTATCGGAAAAATGTAGTCACCCTGTAAAGATATCTGATCACTGTCTCTTGACAATCTGCTTAGGGTTACCAGTAAATAAACCAGAGGCCCATAACCACTGGAAAATGAACACTATGGTGTTAGATGAAGAAAATAAATGGGAAGATCTCCTAGAGGTAATAAAATACAAAGTATCAGTGTTTTGAACTTTTGCCAGCCTGGCCCAATGGTGGCAGGAGGCTAAACTTGAAATAAAAAGCATTGTAGAGTGACTTCTAAATCATATCACCGAGAGATATCTCCAATATTTGGAAGCAGAGACATCTCCAGAAATTATTTTCCCTAAAAAATAATTTGGCCTGGATTACTCTGAACAAATAGCTCAGACCAAAAAGAAATGGCTTCTTATCAATATGATTGAGCAGCTTCACTGTTTGTAGAACAAAAGTATGGAACAAAAGGCAAGGCCGGACAGTAAATCCATATGCCAATTGTCGACCTACGAATAGAGTCAAAATATATGTCCTCACTTTTAAACAAAGAGAACTCGAGTAGAAGATAACTAGGAAATTCTACAGGTAGTAGCGAGCATACTGAAGTGCTATTTGGCCAACCAGCACTCTCCCTGGGGATAGCAGTGAGTTTTAAAGGGCCTTGATATTCACAGCTACCCCAAGATATTAATTCAGAACTGGTGCATCCTGTTAGGAAGAAGTAAGTTCAGTTCGGTTAAAAAAAAAAAAAAGTAACACCAGGGCGGATGGGATTCTAATGAGTTTTATATAAAAAATAAATCCATGCATTTTAACAAAATATCTGACCTTGGTGTTTAGCCATATCATCCCAAACCAACACCCATTCCCCCGACATTAGCGGATAGTTTTTAATTTATCTCCATAAGAAAAATGAGAGAGAATTTAGATAATTGGAGGCCTATCAGCTTGGAAAATGTTATGCAAAATTATAAGTATCAGACTGACAAAACTGCTAATACTCTGATAAGCTCAACACAAACATGTGCAGTACCTCAGAGGTCTGTGTTAGATAATTTAAAATTATTTAGAAATTTTTGACTACCCACAGACAGACTGATTTGTAATCTCTTGATCAGTCAAAGGCTTTGACTCAGTCTCTCATAAATCCCTCTCTGAAGTGTTACAACATTATGGTATTCGACCATGTTTATCAAATGGATTAGAATTTTGCATAACCACGCATGTGTGACACCATTGGTCAATGGTTGTAGGGCTCACATATAAAGATTAGAAAGGGGTCAGACATGGTTGCCCACTGAGCCCGCTGTTATATGTATTTACAATATACCATTTGCTGGAGACTCAACAGCCAGCAATCTATTAGACACTTATCAGGTCCAGGTAACACAAATTCCCCATGCATCTCGGCATAGGCAGATGACATCTGCTTAATAGTAGCAGATCAGGAAGCCAGGCCCTAAATACAGTTCTGTTATTTTCCCAAACCTCAGGGTCCAGCTTAAATATAACAAAATGTGTAGGGACTAACTTAGCAGCCCCCACCACAACCAGACTCAGGAAATAGAAAGGATTAGGATCCATGTTGGAGAAATCGGACTCCTAGGGATACTGTTTGGGTGCAAGGATCCAGCAAAACAAACTGGACAGAGAAATTGATTATCGAGAGGAAACATTTCCAAATGGAAAAGCTTCCCTATGTCTAGGAAAAAGAGGCTCTATATGCTTAAAACATATATAGTCCCCATTGTTTTAACAGTAAGTTATATCTTCCTTTACTGGTTAAACTAGAATCCAAATATACAATATAATACTTCAGCTTCTTTGGTGAAAGCCTGAACCCCGTAGAAGAAGCATACATATTGGCCTATAAAACAAAGTTGGGCTAAATATGCTTAACCAGTCTTGTTTTTTCACACTCAAATATTCTCCCTGTCATATTAGACAACCAACAGGAATGGGCAGCATGTTTAAAAATCAGGAGTCAGTGCTTTGTAAATAAATGGCAGGCCCGAACTGGGGAACATTTAGACAGATACCACCAGGGACACCCCAATACTTGATTGAAGTCTTTAAAACAATTAAACAATGGGCATAACCACTCAAATGGTACTTCAGAAGCGAAGGCACTGTATGCCACTATTTTGAGTAGTATTTTCTTAATAGGACCATACTTTAAATGTCCACCACACATAGCAAAATGCCTACAAAACAATTGACGAAACAGAATTCCCCTCAAAATGTGGGGCACACTTTGGATGTGCTGCCATGAAAGACTGAATGTGAAATGTAACTATGCACATAAGGCAATGGAGGGTCACGTGATGGCATCTGGCTAGATAGCAGCTGGGATTCTGAGCTCCCCGCTGGCCACCTTTTTGAGCATTTATTTAGGCATCTTGCTCTTTTCTGACAAATTTGCCTAATAAGCGTATGGGAAGGTACCTACTAATACCTAGCGATTGCTGCAACAAGAAAATCGTTTGCAGGCTGCGATAGAAGTGGATGGGAGGCAGGCCTCAGTCAGGCACACACCTGCATCCCAGAAGGCCTCAAGAAACAAGCGGAACCAGGCCCCCACCAAAGGTGATCGAAGTGGGGACAAAGGCGGCAGGCTATTCCACTATCGGAAGACAGATTTCTTCAAGAGCTTATTCCCTTAAAGATATCCTTCAGGAATTAGCTGGGGAACTTAAATCGCTGCGTGGCGACCTTTCCTCCGTCTCCTACTAGAGTCACTGACATGGAAACCAGGCTAATCTAGTCAGAAATGTGGCGGTCCAGAACAGAAATGGAGATCACTGAACTTAGGCAGCAAGTTAAAAATTGCAGGCTAAGCCCGAAGATTTGGAAAGCGAAACCACCGAAACAATCTTCTAATCATGGGCATACCTGAATTGGAAGAAGGCCCAGACATCATGGCCTTCCTGCAGAAATTCCTGTGCAAAGTGGTGGGCATCTCCTATCAGCTCTTCCTATCACTTGGAAGCTAGCGCGCCGGCTCCCTGAGACCTAGGCCCGCTCCAGGGTCCCTCCACGTCCATTATTGTCAAATTCTTGAGTTATGTGGAGACATCATGTCTATCATGAAATCCCGCGAGCTGAAGGACATACTGTGGGGACCATCCAAAATCAGGATCACTCAAGACCTACCTAAAGAGACCCGAGAGAAAAGAGCAGCCTATCACCCAGTGGTACAGAACTGATAGCAGCTTCTATTCCATTTAGAATGACTTATCCAGCGACCCTGAAAGTTACCATCAATGGTGCTACTGCTAGCTCAGCTCCCTGAGGCTGCTCACAAGCACCTGGAAATTAGTTGCCGGACCTATTCAAATCGCATGGCTGAGATCTCATGCCCCTATCTGGAGATTTGAGCTTTATATTCTGCCTGGACTAGACTTGTTTTTGCTTCAGTATTAATTTTAAAATGATGCTTTCTTAGCAGTGGCCGTGTGCTGCCTTCTCGTTTTCCTTTCTCTTTGGTCTTCTTTCTCTTGTCCCTATCGTTTCTCTGGACTCTCTGGTCTCTTTATTTTGGCCCCCTCCTTTTCCGATTCTCTGGCCTGGGACTGGGTCGTGGTGGCGAGCTCTGGTTTGGCGGTGCCCCCACATTCTCGGCCATTTGCCTTTCTGGCGAACTTTGTTTTGGCAGTAGCTGTTTCTGGATGGGGACTTCCTGGGAGGCGGACCTTTGCGGGTCCCTCGGCCCTGGTTCCCCTGAAACAACCGCCTTACATGGACTCCGGTCAACAGTACGGCCTGCATGGGGATCTGTTTTTATTCGCTGGCTCCCTGGAGACTCATCTTTTCTGGCCTGCAGCGACTTGGGTAGGATACTCTCTTTCACTTTCTCGTTCGGCTCTGCTATCAAGGCTGTTTGGGTACCGTTTACTGATCTCGTTTTGGAATATTGGTTCTATGTAGCGAATTGGTTGTGTTACTACCACTCTCTTTGACTGTCCCCTCCCTATTCTCTTGTATCCTTCCATTTTCATATTTGGTATGGATTATTGGGGTGGGGGTGGCCGAGTGGGGGGTCGGGCTCGGTGGGCTTGCTCGCTGGATGTGGAATCATGAGCCTTACATGGGGGTCAGCTAACCTCCCCGGTGCTGGGGCTTCGGAGGTGCGATCCTGGTATCATGGGTCGGCACTCTCTCGGGAGGTCACAGATCTCACTTCTCTGGGTACTGGTGCCTGGCTCTGGGGTTCGGGGGCTCGCACTGGGGGTTCGGGGCCTGAGCCTTTGGATGTTTGGCTATTTTTTGGGATACCCTGGCTCAACACCCGATGTAAATACCTATTTTCTGATTTGTTTGGGATATAGGGTTGTGGGGGGTGGGATGTTGTTGGGGAGGGTTCTAGCTTAAATTACGTGACATTATTGGAATCTTTGGTGGCTGGGATGGGGGATATTCGCTTTTGGGATTGGTTATTGTTAATTTTCTGGTTTCTGGGTCTTGGGAGGGGTGGGGATCGGGGACTAGTAGTAGATGTCCCAGACATTTTACAAGATTGCTGGTTTGCTGTGTTAGTTCATTTCTGGGAGGGTTTGTCTACTGGGGTGCACCTTGCATTTATATGCTATGATGACTTTGCCTGGATGTTTATTAATGTGTTATTTTTTAAAATGGCTATGAATATTGTCAAAATAGCGTCTTGGAGACGTTAGGGGCTTAGGGATGGGTCAAGCAGTTTACAGGCCTTTAATCATTGTTCACTCCTTCACATCGATATCCTGTTTTTACAAGAGAGACACATTTATGCCAGGATGAAGCCAGACTGCTCCCGATCTGGCTTTTCCCAATCCTATCTTGCTGGAAATTCATGTTTCAGTAAAGGAGTTGCAGTTCTTATCAAAAACACATACTGTTTACAAAGAACTGACTGTCTCAGACCCAGAGGAGGTTTGTCCTGGTGAAGGTATTTTGAATGGTGACAGGGTCGTGACTTGGTTCTGTTTATGGCCCAGTGGGGTGAACCCGTTTCTTCATGGCTTTGGCTAATAAGTTGGCTGGCTTTCTTCCTGCTCAGTTTATATTGGGGGATGGAGCGTGCCTTTTCTTCCATCTTAGACAGGGAACCACAAGATAAGCGCAACTTCCCCGGCTCAGCGGGCTTTCTGGGACCTGACCTCGATGTTTGGCCTATGTGACCCCTGGCGGCTCGCTAATCCTTCTTGTCGTGCCTTCTCCTTTACTGTCAATCACACGGCACTAAGTCAAGGTTAGATATGATTTTAGTCAGCCCTCCTTTTCTCCGAATATCTCTTTGTCTGGTATTGAGCCGATAATTGTGTCGGATCATGCTATAGTTGGATCGACTGTCTTTAGACCCTGAATATTCTCGAGACTCTATATGGCGACTAAACACGCAGTTGTTAAAGATCACCAACTTGTTTCCGAAATTAGTTCCAGTTTCTCTTTTCTGGCTGATAATCTGAATTCCACCCCAGGGTTGACATGGTCTGGGGGCGCTGAAATGCTAGCTCAGGGGTGAACTCATTAAGATGGCTTCCTTTAGGAAGAGGACAGGGATGCGAGGTCCTTGGCTCTGATGAATAAATTAAGGAGTTAGAAGCTAATTATTCTGCAACTTCTTCTGTATCGGATCTTAAGGAGCTTTTGCTAATTAGGAATGAATACTTGGACCTCCTGAAAGAAAAACGAGTATTGCTTGATGAAACCCAGGCCAAGTATTTTGATTTTGGTGAAAAAGCCGGTAAACTGCTGACTTTACATTTGCACACTAGAGATTCAAGGATCATCCCTTCCCTGTCTTCTCCATCTGTTAGTATAGTTTCTTCACCTAGAGATATTCGTGTATCTTCAAAGATTACTACTGGACCTTTTATAGCTGCTCCTCTTCACCTCTTCCTATTTGGCTGTTAAGGAGTATATTAGAGCAATAGATATCCCTTGTATATCGGAGACCCAACAGTGAGCCTACTAGTTCCTATCTCGGCTGAAGAAATAAACAGTACCATTGCTTCCTTGGTTCCAGATAAGGCACGGGGCCAGATGGCTTCGGCAAACTTTTATAAAGTATTTGCTAAAGATCTGATACCTATCCTTCTTAAACTATATAATTATCTACCGATCTCTTCTGAGCTTGATCCTGCCCTGTTTGAGGCTACAATAGTTCTAATCCTAAGCGGACAAAACCCTTACTGATCCGACTAATTACCGTCCATTTCTCTTCAAAATTATGATATTAAAATCTTAGCCAAAATACTGGCTGAAAGGATCAAAAAGTATGGCTGGGGCTGCTGAGCCCGAGCAGGCCTGGTTTTGTCCCGGGGAGATAGGCAGATCACTTGAGAACCCTGCTCGCATATACTCCCAGCACGCCCAAACTGCAGCATACCCGGTTGCCCTGATCTCTCTTGACGCTGAGAAAGCTTCGATCGGGTTGACTGGTCCTTTTTGTGGGCAGTAATGGAAGAGATGGGTTTTCCGCTTCCTTTTGACTATGATTCAGACATTTTACAATTGCCCTCTGCTAAGATCTATTGTAATGGGGTTTATCTTCTTCTTTTAGTCTTTTCGCTGGTACCAGGCAAGGTTGCCTCTTTCTCCTTTACTATTTAATTTATTTTTGGAACCCTGTTGATCAAGCTCAATCGTCTCCTCAGGTGAGAAGTATCGTGCTTCAGCAATGTGAGTTGGTTTGCTCTGCGTCATGAATGATGTCTTGCTACATTTAACGGACCCGTAACATCCTTAGAGGCTGCTCTTGATATTAACAGACAGTTTGGCTCTTCTCTCGTTATAAGCTGAATATCTCTAAGTCTGAGGTTTACCCTTTAAATCACTATGTAAACAAGCAAGATTTCCTTTCTTCGAATGAGATGGACCCCAGATCTATCAAGTATTTGGGTATCCATTTTCCACTGACCTTTCCTGCTGAAAAATTAAATTTGGATAGAGTTAAGAGACTTGATTGGTCAGGATCTGCAGCGTTGGTCAGCTCTCCCTATCTCGCTCTGGGGCGAGTCAGTATTAATAAAATGAATATACTTCCCGGATCTTTTATCCAGTGAACCTGACCAATCTCTGGATCCCTCTTTCTTTTTCCAGCAGCTTCATCGGCTGTTCTCCAACTTTATTTGGCGGGGAAGGAAGCCGGCTCTCTATACTAATCTGTCGCTCCCTAAGGACGGGGTGGTTTGCGATTGCCCAATCTTCAGCTGTACTATTGGGCGGCCCACTTTTCTAAGCTGGGAAGATGGTTCTCCACAAGTACAGAGAACTCCGGTCCAATTTGGCTTCAGCTGGAGCGGTTTTTCTCTCGAACTTGGACTGGATATCTCCACCTTGTTCTATTTGCCCTTGAAGGCTCTTTCACAGTTGATTCGGATAATGTGGTGGCGGCACTCTTAAGGCATGGGTACAATGCCTTAAATCCTTTCAGTTTCAGTGAATTGGACCTGGGACAGCCAGTGGCCTTAAATCCTAACATTAGAATCGGAAACTCTTGGATAGTCCCAAATTGGCTCCGCATATAGAGGCTAGAGTGGAGCAGCTGTTTAATCAAGACTTGCTTTTGACATCAGATGAGATTCTAAAGAAATTTGATATACCAAGCAAAGGAATCTTTAAGGTCTTCCAACCCGGCACTTAGTGAGCAGTAAATTCGGTATCACCTTTAGGCAATCGGTGTGCAACCTTTCCTATCTAACATTATGATTCTCGCTTTCCAGCCTCCTCTATCTCGTTAATTTACTCATATCTCTTTACATTTTGATTTAGGAGGAGTGTTGAGGCTCTTGGTCTGGACAAACCTTCTTCCTGATGTTGTCCGGTCTGGACTAATATTTGGCGTAGCTTGCACAGATATCACACTCAGGATAGATTACGATTAATACAGTATTATATTGTGAATAACCTTTACTATGCCCCCATTAAACTCTTTCAGCGCAAAATGGTTTCTGGTTCGGACTGTTTTAGGTGCTGCATAGCGGAGGCAATTTAACTCATATTTTCTGGGAATGTTCCAAAGTGGCCCCATTGTGGTCCCTGATCCAGGAGAATCTGGATCCCTTCTGGGTCTGAGTAGTTTTTTTGTCCGAAATCTGTGTTTTGGGTGATTTTTCTAATATAAATAGTGTGGGCCCGATATCATATGGCTTTAGTGTCCATGGCGGTTAAGAAACTGGTTTTAAGACACTGGAAGGACCAGTTGGTCTTATCATCATGAGATTGGCTGAAGGAGTTGATGTCGTTTCTCCAATCTGAGAATTTGATTGCCAGTTTTAAAGACCGGAGGATTTGTTCTATAAAGATGGGGTAAACTCCAAACTTTATGTTTGCATTAATATTAAGACCTGACAACCCGATCCTTTTGCCCCATACAGTATCTATTTCTGTATCGTTGCTGATTCCAGATTTCTCCTTGCTGCTCTATATGATCTATGTGATTTAAAGTCATGATATTTTGTTCCAGGTATATAGCGATATCCAGATTTAAGATGTTTTTCTTTTAGGTCCTATGCTGGGTACCCATTTGGGTTTGGGAGGGTGGGGTTTCTTCATGGGGATTTATAGGTTGAGATTTACATGTCTTGTTGGTCTTGTGAGTAACGGGGGTGTCTCTTTTAGGGAGGGTATCGGGAGTTTCTTTTGGGGGGATTT